>NKCJ01000489.1:0-29124 GCA_003947015.1 Fusarium sp. AF-6
CGGTATTGTTTTCTATGGTCCTTCTTATTTGAGTAATACCTACTTTTTGGGTTTACGTGTTTGACTTCTTGAGTCAGAGACGTAATATAAAGGGTACTTCTCCAGACATCTTGTTCTCTTCTCCTCATCTCCACACACACACTCATCATCTTCACTCAACTCACTCACTCCCTACCTACCACTCTTCACATATCCCATCCATCACCATGACCAACGACACTTCCAACAACGGCGGCGAGGCCAAGTCCTCCTTCACCGTCAAGGCAGGCCTAGCCCAAATGCTCAAAGGCGGCGTAATCATGGACGTGACAAACGCCGAGCAAGCCCGCATCGCCGAAGAAGCCGGAGCCTGCGCCGTCATGGCCCTCGAGAGAGTCCCCGCCGACATTCGCAAGGACGGAGGCGTAGCCCGCATGTCGGACCCGGCCATGATCAAGGAGATTCAAGAGGCCGTCACCATCCCCGTCATGGCAAAGGCTCGCATCGGTCACTTTGTAGAGTGTCAGATCCTTGAAGCTCTCGGTGTTGATTACATTGATGAGAGTGAGGTTTTGACTCCTGCTGATGATGAGTCTCACGTTGAGAAGAGTCCCTTTGGTGTTCCCTTTGTTTGTGGTTGTCGAAACCTCGGTGAGGCTCTTCGTCGCATTGCTGAGGGTGCTGCCATGATCCGAACAAAGGGTGAGGCTGGTACTGGTGATGTCGTCGAGGCTGTTCGTCACATGAAGACCGTCAACCGACAAATCGCCCAAGCCAAGGCAGCCCTTGCTGAAGGCGGCATCATCCGCATCCGAGAAATGGCCCGCGAACTTGAGGTCGACGCCGAACTCCTCCGCCAGACTGCCGAGCTTGGTCGTCTCCCCGTCGTCAACTTTGCCGCCGGCGGTGTTGCTACTCCCGCCGATGCAGCCCTCATGATGCAGCTGGGCTGCGATGGTGTCTTTGTCGGTAGTGGCATCTTCAAGTCTGGTGACCCCGCCAAGCGAGCCAAGGCTATCGTTCGCGCGACGACGCACTTTAAGGATCCCAAGGTTTTGGCTGAGACGAGCACTGGACTTGGTGAGGCTATGGTGGGCATTAACTGCGATAGCATGAAGCCCGAGGAGAAGCTTGCCGTTCGAGGATGGTAAAGAAGGGATTTATCTAATGGTGTTGAGCGGGGAGGATGACGGAAAAAGACATACCACTGTGTGGAAGGGAAGCTATGAGAGAAAAGTCTCGTATGCGTTTGCATCAAAACTAGCGGGCGCTTGACGCCATAATTGAGAATTGCAGTTTGCTCATCTTTTGATCTATGCATGCGTGACTAAAGTATTTACATGATAAAGAAACAAGGTAAACATCATATTTGACAACAGAAATCTCAAATATATTTGTCGACTACCTGTCGAATCACCTGTCTCTAGATCTCATGCTGTGTGACACTCAAGACTACCAGCACAATCATCCCTGCTTGCCAAATTGCAAGTCTATCCTATCGCACTCTGATCCAAACTTTGTATATAGATGATGACAATCTTTTGCGCGCTCAAAGAGGCGACATGGACTCAGCCTTGGCCTTTTTCTTCTCTGAGCCTCCCTGTTCAATAAGAGTTCGCTTGCGATCGTTGCCAGCTTTGTTCTGGTACTTTCTCTGTCCAACCTCACATTAATATCGTCCATGTAAAAAAGTCAAGGAAACTTACACGAGTCTCTGAGTGTGGAGAGTTTGTAATGCGCGTGATCCAGGGCGCTCTTATGGCCGAGTGGATCAAGACCTTGTTGTCCTACCAGCCGTCAATAGCTGCGCAGTCAAGAGAGAAGAGGATCACTCACTCGAAATGCATTCAAGATGCGGTCCTATCGCTCCGAGAATGTCGAAAACTCTTCCCACTGCGTCTCATTGTTGCTCCACATTGGAGTCGTGTTGAGGCCCTTTTGAGCAGCCATGGCCTGCTTCTGTTACACGGTTAGATGAGAGATGCAAAAGTGAGGGTGGTGGACTTGCGAGGATTTGTGCGCAGAGGAGTTCAATCTCTATGTCTGACATGGTGCGATGGATGACATTCTTCCACTGTTCCTTCATAGACGGCATACGGTTCGCAGGAGGCATGAGTTCCTTGTCAGAGAGCTTAGACAAGTCATCATCTAGACCCTGACTTTTCCTCTGCTGGGCAACTTCAGCAAGCCACTCCCTGACGCGTTTCTGACCCATCTTGGCTCGCCACTCTCGTAGGTCGGTCCAGTCACAGATAGCTTCAAAGATCTCCCGGATGCGACCGCGGAATTCGTCGTCGGTGTTGGGAAAGGACTCGTCTTGCTCTGGAGAGGTAGTGTTGCGACCTCGCTGAATTGAGAGGCCGTCGTATTGTTGACGGAGGTCAAAAGAGTGGTTTAAGGAGATGATGTGGCCTTGATACTTGAAGGTTGGGTCGCTGAGGAGGGAGACGAGATGGCCGTCTGGTCCATCTGTTATCTGTGGGACCTGGAGGCGATGTCTCTTGGGAGGTCTTTCGGTGTCGAGTTTTGCTCCTGGGACGGAGGTCAGGGAGATGGGGTTTTGGGTCGGAGTGACTGGTTCGAGATGGTCGGTGGAGGGTGTTATCGTGTTGGATGGAGGAGTATCCTCTAGACCCGGCACGTCGAGTATCTCTGTCTTCAAGACATCGTCTAGCGTCCACTCATTGGTGTTCAGGCAGTGACCGCTCTGGTTAAGTGATGTAGGCAACATGCTCAGATCCGGCACCATCATGGTGTCTTGGGGATGAGGCCAAGCCAAGTTCACCGAGGGTGGCATTTCTGAGATGTTGTTGAACTGGGTCATCTGATAGGGAGGTTGCGTTACAGACATGTCCCCAGGACTATATCCAGCATAGATCAATTCCATGAGTTCATGCTGATGCATGTCCTCACCCTGTTGATCCATGTGCATGTTACCGACCAGTAGATGACTCGAGGTTGGGTTATTGGTGATCTGAGACGTTCGATGTATTGCTTAAGGTTTGGTTGTGAAGAGAGTTAAGAGGTCAAGTGAAGAAATGGGTTTTGAAGGTTCATATAAGCTAAGCAGTGAAATGAAACTGGCAACCGAGGCACAATGCGACTTTTCGGTGAATTTCTTCTTCAAACGACCACCTTTGTTTTAGGCAGTCGAGCTTGACCATGATTTGGCAATATCAATGAAACAGACAAAGCAGATGTACATGAAAGACCAATAAGAAGACAGAATGATCAATGAAACCAGTCTCAAACGATGTCTTAACTTTTTTGTGTGACATTTACTCGATGTATCTTGTGTGCAAAACTGCAATCGAGTCTGGTGGAAACATCCTTGGTTTTCGTCTGCTTCTAACCGTCGAACTCTGGGAATTGCAACGTAACACCAGTTGATGAACGCTAGTGAAAGATTGTTAATGTAGTTTTTATGGAATGGGGATAACTTCAAGTTGGGTGGGAAAGCTGAATCAGCAGATGTGACGTGTCGAGGAGAGGAGCCCCGCACGCACAAATTCTGTTGCCTAGAATTGCTGTCTTGAGTACCTAGCTTCCTGATGCTCTACCTAGAGAGCGAGACAATCCCCTTGATTATCGAAAAGCTGGCCCTCCTCACTGCTTAAACGACGCGAGTAGAGACGCGAAAATGACCGTCATCGAAGTCGACATCATCTTTGACTTTGTCTGCGCCGTGAGTTGTCAAGCAACTGCAAGACTGAGAGTGAAGCGCTGACGAATGAAAAGTGGTGCTATATTGGCAAAAGACAACTTGAAATGGCCATCTCCCTATACCAAAAGACATACCCAGGTGGAAAGTCTGATATCTTCACCATCAACTGGCGACCTTATTATCTCAACTACGGCCCCTTAACTCACAGCGTCGACAAGTCCGAGGTAGCCGATGTAAAGCTAGCCGATATGAATACGGAGCAACGAGAGAAGCTGTATCGAAGAATGAACCAGATCGGACGCGGCGTTGGCATCAATTTCAAAAGTGGTGGAAAAGTCGGTGACACTCGGTTTGCGCATACGCTCGTACGCCTTGCCAGTACAAAGGAACCCGAAGTTTTGAATTCTGTTGTTGAAGGAATCTTTCAGGCTCATCATGAGTTGGAAAAGGACATTTCAACTAAAGAGGTTCTTCGAGAGATTGCCATTAATTCGGGTGTTGCTGCTGTTGAAGTTGATGAGTGGTTGGATTCTGAGGAGCAACTCAGGGCTGTGGATGATCAAGCTGAGAAGAACAAGAAGTTTCTAGCGGGAGCTGGTGTTCCGAACTATACGGTTCAAGGGGAGCGGCTTGATGGGCAACCTGATGCTGAAGACTTTATGGAGGCTTTCATCAAGGCCAAAGGAGAGAGCTAGGCGGAACCCAATGGGTAGCATAAAGGAGTGGGATAGAGAGCACTGAATAGACACCTCGATTTGGCAAAAGACGATCAGATGCTACTTCACAAACGACATTCAGCGATGCTATCAAAAACAAGTACCTCTTCAGAGGTCTGACTTGCTATCTACAGTATTCTACGCTATAAATTACAAAGAAACCAGTCTACAGCGAAGAGTAAGCGTTAAGAGCCAACTGTCCACCAAGATGAGCATAAAGCACATTGCCACCAGCAATCTTTCCCGTCTTGATCAAATCAATCATACCAGCCAAGCTCTTACCCTCGTAAACAGGGTCAGTAATGAAAGCCTCAGTCTGAGCACCAAACTTCATGGCCGCGATGGTGGTCTCGTCGGGGATACCGTAGATCTTGGCGTTGTAGTTGGGGTCAAGGATGACGTCGTCCGCGGTAATGTCATCCTCTGAGAGGCCAATCTTGGAGGCTGTGGACTTGGCGATGCGGAGGACTTGGTCAAAGGTTTGCTGGACTTTGCCTGAGGCGTCGATTCCGATGATCTTTCGCTTGGGAGAGCCGTTCTTCTCGGCTAGCTTGAAACCGGCAATCATACCGGCAAAGGTTGAGCCAGTCACGGCGCAGACGATGATGGTGTCGAAAAAGACTCCAAGTTCCTTCTCTTGAGCCTCAACTTCGAATGCCCAGCGGGCAAAACCAAGACCACCGAGGGGATGGTCGGAAGCACCAGCAGGGATGTAGTAAGGCTTGCGACCGGCAGACTTGAGCTCGTCGGTGAGCTTGGCGAGGGTAGTCTTGTGCTCGATGCCAAAGGTAGAAGGGTCGAGACGGACGTCACCACCCATGAGACGGGAAAGCTGGATGTTGCCGACCTTCTCGTAGCCGGGGTCCTCCCACTCGACCCAGTGTTCCTGGACGGTGGCGGCCTTGAGACCGAGCTTTGTAGCGACGGCCGTCACGGCGCGAGTGTGGTTGGATTGAACGCCGCCGATGGAGACGAGAGTGTCGGCGCCCTCGGCCTTGGCCTCAGCGGCAAGGTACCTGTGAGTTAAAAAAGTCAGCGATTGAAGAATGGGGGAAAGGAATTGGTTAACGCACTCGAGCTTTCGGACCTTGTTACCTCCATAGGCGAGACCAGAGTTGCAGTCCTCGCGCTTAGCGTAAACATTGACCTTTCCTCCGAGAGCGGCGGATATTCTCGGGAGTTCCTGAATGGGAGAGGGGCCGAAGAGGAAGTTCTCTCGGGGAATGCTAGCGAAAGGCTCAGGAAGAGAAAGAGAAGCCATTTTTGATGATGTTTGTAAAGGGTGTCTTGGTAAGTACTGTAGAAAATAATGAAGAGAAATAAATCGAGGAGATCAAGGGTATTTGAATACAAGTCTCGTCCACCTCCGTTGCCGGCATCATGATAAGTGATGCCCCGCGACAGAACATGATCCACAACTGCGTGGACCCTACATGAGGTGTTTTAGGTTCGTGATTGGACAATGTGACGTAGGGCGTGAGGTACACGAGGGGTAAAATGTCATTAATATCATGGGAAGATAGCGCTTCCGAAACTTGTCATGTCATGTCTTCCGGCTCGGGGGTTAGATGTGGGTTCCGAAGGGTTTGACATGTTCGGCATGACGGGGGTTGATAGGTTAGGGACGGGTATTACGCGGGCCATTGGTATCCGTTGGTTCTTAATCTTTTGCGGTAATCTAATCACTGTTTGAGCTTTGAATGACAAGATTGGTCTTTGGTGAGGTGATGAGATAGCCATCGCACACCAACACATCAGCCCGCGACTCTTCAAAGGACAGGCTTTGATATCAAGGATGTTCTAATCCCTCAAGTGGTCCCATTCCTGATAATTCCCTCACATCGAAATGAAGCGATTTGAAGAATGTTACAGCAATGATTCTTTCAAATCGTACACACATCATACAACTCTCTTGGCAGCCGGGTTCCGTCCCCCGAGATGTTTCTCACGCACGTGGCTTCACCTATAGGCTGGATCTTCCACGACCAAATAGACATCTTTTTCTATGCAGTATTTCTGAATGATCTCATATGAACAGTCGTTTATGTCCCCTTGTCTTGGAAATGGCGCAATGTAAACTACTTCTTCGGAGACCGGATCCCGTTGTGGGCGAGTCGACTCATTCCGTGGGCACTTGTTCGGGGAAATCCCGATTTGATTTTAGAACAGGGCCTGTTATAACTCTGGGAGGATAAGATATTATAACGGCATTATTTTATGATGATGGTGTTTCCGCCTACACGACCTCGGAAGGACGGTGCCTGTTGAATGAATTTGGGACTCTGGTCCTTGCCGAAAAATGGTAGTTGGAGTATTGAGCAAGGGGAACCATTTGGCTGGAGTCACCTTAGCCCTGTACTACTTTGCCTTTACACGCCTGACGATCGCCTTCCTGCACCTGTCGCTGTATGTGTATAGCAGGATAGAAAAGCCTAAGCATCAACCTCAATTTAATAGACTTGACCTCCCAGTTGCCAACTTTACCACAATCTCGTTAACCTTTTGCGACCCAAGAGTAGCCAGAGCAGCCACATGTTGCTGTCTCCTCCTTGCACCGAGACCTTGAGGACTCAAAACTCGACTTTCCCCAAATGGCCCAAAAGCAAATGCCTCTCCAGACTCCCAAGGATCTTTCCCACGAATAAACATGATCCATTTCTCCTGCATAGAGCTCACGATGTCCTGCGCGGGTTGATTGTGAGATAAGTCATATCCGTTGAATAGATACAAGAGGTCAACACCGTGGTGGGCGCGACTGGAAGATTGCCATGGATTCGGTTGGTCGATGAGGAAGCGGAAACAAGGTCTTTTGGCTTGTTGGCATTGCTTTACAAATTTGTCAATTGGGAGGCTGAATCTTGCGTCGTTGAGGAAATCCAAGGCTCCTAGCTTGCATGAAACTGGTCGGTCGGGGATGATGCCGTATTGCTTCTTTAAAGCTGGGGCTGTTTCCCCGGCAGAGTCGAATGCGTCGCAGATGTATTCTGAAGATAAGGACTCAATTCCGTTTCGCCATAGAACCGACTGCAGTGGATCGTTTTGTTAGCACCTGGGAATGGGAACACAGCGACGCCGTACCTCGTATTCAGTATCGCCTATCAAGACGCGCTGGAAGTGCTCTCCGATTCTCTCTTCCCAGCCCTCGAGGCTTTCTTCGATCTGGAGATAGAATGATCCTAAACCCAGTCTTTCCTGAGCTTCAAGTAGCTTGGACGCGGGCGCATCACGAAGTGTCCAGTTTCCGAGCAGCGACAGCTCGTTACTAATCCTGTCTATCAGGTTTTCGGCAGTCATTCTTGGCTGAGGCGGAGAGAGATGTAGAGTTCCTGACTGTAGGATGCACTGACGGGCGGGACTTCCCATGAGCAGGTGAGCGTGGCAGTAGACGGCCCCGGCACTTTCACCAGCGATGGTGATGTTATCCTAGAGATGTTACCTGTTAGGCAAGAACGTCTTCAATTAAAGCTTGGTAAGTTGAGATGAAGACGTGACAGCTCAAATGCCACTCACTGGGTCGCCACCGAAGCCGGATATATGTGCCTTGACGAACTCCAGAGCCCGCTGTTGATCTCTCAAGGCCAGATTCCTCTCACTGGTACAGTCGCCAAATGCAAACATGTTCAGCCTGTAGTTGATAGTGACCGCGATGATGGGCTCGGCCATGTCGATGGACTTTTGAACGAGCCCGGTTGGATCTGAAGGTCAGATACGGCAGCTGAGTAGATGTGGCAGTCGAACTCACCACAAAGCCCCGAGGCACTGGTTCCAAAGGATACGGCTTGAGAGCCCCCTACAAAGAATGAGTGTTTGGACTCCCAGTTTATTGTGCTGCCTTACCATGAATCCATACGAGAACAGGATACGGCTGCTTTGGGAGTATGTGTAGAGCAGGTACGGTGACCTCGAGGTTCAAACATGTAAACTCGTCCTCATCCTGCGCGGGTACCTCTTCATCTTGAGGAATGCGAAGCAAGTGACGAAAGTCGACGTGATTCTGAGGGCATCGCGGACTGTAAAAGCAACTTAACAACTTGGACAGTGATGGCGTCTGTGTGTTACATACCCGTAGCTGGTGCAGTCAACCTCCCCCGAAAGTGTCGCCGGTGGTTCCGGGTTAGCGAATCTGTACGGAATGGCTCCATATTGAAGACCCCTGAACTGCCAAACATGGTCTCCCCGCGACACACCGTGAAGGGTCACACCTAATGAGGAATGGACCAGGGAAGGAGACATGACTACGTACAAGAGCCAATGATAAGACTCTCACTTTGGATGACCTCGTCTTAATATCACTTGCCGTCATGTGTAGCCGTCCCACATTACCTACCCCTGTCCTGTCCCACCCCCCGCATTTCCAACCCCGCGTCTCTCCCCGCAAACACACCTTTGACAGACCCGAGTCCAGTGGAGTCCAAAGCAGGGTCCGAATGTCCCGTTCTTGACATGGGAGTGGTTGGGAGGCATCTCCATGGGGTCACGTACATCCGTTTTGTCAAGCCCCACTGAGTGCTCAGGCAAAACTTACCGCTGCAAAACCTTCAGCTTCTACTCTTTTGCTTTCTTCGCCCCGGTCGGGCTCTGTTCTACGAGGATGAAACGCTGTTCGTATTGTCATAGGACTTTCATCAAGACTGAGCACCTTTTGCGCCACGAGCGCTCTCGTAAGAGCTTCTCAGGACTGAAATGCGTGGTTGTCGCGAGCTGACATGAGGTTTTGGGTAGATACCGGAGAGAAGCCATACCAGTGCCGTAAGTGCAATCGTCGGTACGCCCGGAGGTCAGTTCACGCTATGGTACGACAGGCGTGCTCATTTTCCCTATTCAATTGTCTTGTATGCTGAGGAATTGAGCTAGCGACGTTTTGTTGAGACACGTCAAGTACTTTCACGGGCAAGATAACTCGTCAAACGACACGCAGAGTAACCCCGAAAGCGCCGTCGAACAGAATCAGAACATTCGTCGTGGGAGCACCGTCGAAAATGAAGTTGAAAAGAGTGGTGATAATAGCAATGGCTTGCCAAATCAGGGAGACGACATGAGTCAAAACCGGACGGCAATTGATGCGACTGACCAGCTCATCACCTCAGAACTGGATGCACTAGCTGCTGCGACATTGTTACAGGCTCGCAGTCAAGGAATGAACGGCGACTCGGCATTTGCGATAACACAGCAACCGCTTGAAAGACCACAGGAGAATCACTCGGAACCTTTGACAGAGTCAGCAGCTGTACAGGATCTTGTCGTTCCCGATTTAACGACATCACCACCCGAGATGATGAATGGCAGTACTGACTTTCACGTCATGTTGAGCGGCGGCACCGATTTTGTGCAGTCCTCGTTAATGATGAGTACGATAAAACGTGTCCAATTACCGAAGTGAACATGCAACTAACTTCATGACAGGCAATGGCTTCTCCAACGATCTTGAAGCCTGTCAAGGCGTCCTAGACTTATTCCACGGCAACTTCAACTCGCTAGACTTCCTAAACCTTTCCACAACCAACGGCAACTCCCCAACACTGACGAGCTCCCAATTTGCCTCCACGGAACGCGCGGGCAGCATTCCCCTCGAACGATTCGCCCAAGTTGCGAGACTATGGCCTAGCAATCGATCGAGACTGACCGACGACGGTGCTGCGAGGATATGGATCGATGTGGTGGGTTACAGAGGTGATAACATCTTGACCGACATCTTCATCTCGGAAACGTCACCGACGCCGTCTATCGGAAAAGAGAAGGAGTCGAAATGGGGACTTGATGAGGATAAACGACAGGAGCTCGTTCATGAGTTTGTGCCTGATGCCTTGTCCAGTAGCAAATTTCCGCCAACGCGATTACTCAACCTCGGCCTCGACATTGTCTTTCGACAGCCTCACTCACTTCTTCCATTTATACATCGCCCTACATTTTCTGCGAAACCTGCGCCCAACCTGGTCGTACTGTCATTATGCCTACTTGGGCTTGTACATTTCGACTCGAAACAAGTTAGGGACTTTGCCTTTAGCTTTCTCCCTGCGGCGACTCAGAAATGTTGTCACCAGTTGGCGACGCCGTCATTTGGACCAGGTAGCTCTGTGAGATTGGTTGCTCATCTTACGTCTGCGGCGGTGCTTCTGATGGCTTGGTCCATCTGTCCACCTGTGGTATGTGTCTCTTCCAGCGTACGTAGTGGCTGTATCCTGACTCTCTCATGTAGGACAAGCAAAACGAGATTCTGGCGCGCATGCTGTATAGCCAAACAATTTCAGTAAGGTGCTATTGGTCAAGCGAGGCGTAGAAACAAACTGACACTCACTTCCAGGTTGCTCAATTGTCAGGCCTGTTCAGCGCGTGCCCGGACTCACCGAGCCTAGGAGGCCTCGTGGAACAGCTCAGGATACAAAACGAGTCCCAGGGCCAACTCCGAAATGATGATGCTCTCTGGAAAGCTTGGGCTAGAGCCGAGAGTGTAAAAAGGTCGGTCAGTCAGAATCTGTTCCGGGGGGTCATCTCGCTGACTTGCGTAGGTTGATATCTACCCTGATAATGACGGATGCTTGGTGGGCGTATAGCTTGGGCGACAGACCACTCATTCGATCCCCAGCAATGCAATTCGAGGTCCCATGCTCTGTCGAACTGTTCCAGGCCTCGTCGGCCAGATCATGGAGACGAATTGTTGACAGCGGGACCAGCATTGTATCTGGAACTGTCATGATACAGACCCACGAACCCTCGGTACGCTTACCAGATTCGCAAAATCTATCACCAGTGGGAATAATCGGGTTACTTTCTATCATCTGGATTCGAGTTCTGGAAGTTCGTATCCGCGTCGCCAAGGTTCCGTCTGCGAATGGAGGATACAGACTCTCTGACGCATCAAATCGAGTATTCGCGTCCGAAGACACCGGAAGGGCGCTATCGGGCTTACTAAACGAGATATACGCCGCCTATTCCAGGTTTCTCAGGTACAAGAACCCAAACTGCATCGTCATGTGGCACTTCCTCAACATAAATCTATTCGCCAATCTCGAAGTCTTTGAGTTCGCAGCGGGTAGAAAGGGGGCCGATGGCGCTCACGAAGCTCTGCAGAATATTGCTGCTTGGAGTCAAACCTGGTATGCCAGACGGGCTTGCCTCCACGCTGCTGGAATCTACACTGCCATGAGCCGTCGGCGCATCAGCGATGGTACCATGTTTCACTCCGAAGTCTCCATTTTTGCTGCGGCGCTTGTCCTCGGTCTGTACGTATTCATGATGCCGCCAAACCAGGATTCTCGTCTTGCAGACGTGGAACCATACGAGTTTCTCAACGAAGTGGATTGGCCTTTACTAAACGGAAACGGGACGACGGCAATGTCAACGCCTGGGTCGACAATCGACGACGGACAGGAGAACGCAGCCAGACGATTCCTCAGGGAAGGCGGCGTTATTAGCTTCTCGGGAGTAATATGCGAAGGCGGATATAACGCGGCAAAGATGATCCTCTTGGAATTTTCCGGTCTCATTGAGGAGGTGGGAAAATGGAATGCAAAGGGGCTTTGTCATATTTTGAGGATTATGAGCGACTCTTTGCTTGATGTGGAGGATCAGCCTGATGGTAACTGATGACTACATGTAACATGATGTACTATTTAATTTGAAGCGAGCGTGTATGCTTGCACTATGACAAAGACGCCGATTCATACCAAGAGTGAGCGAGGACGCAGTTCTGCAGAAGGCATAAAGGAAGAGATCGCAACCAAAAACACACAGAGCATAAGACCTTCGTACATCAATTTACTCCTATCCCCATCCTCCCAGCATTGGATCCATAAACTCACGATTGATCCCGTCAAACAGCCGCCACCTTGTCCCCATTTGTGTGTCCATTAGTATGAGCAGAAACCTCCTTGACTGCTTGAGTAGGAGTAGCATCCTTCAGCAGGTCAAGAGAGTGGTAGTAATCAGCCGCCTTCTTGCTGTTGGCCTTGTCTTGTGCCACGCGGGCGAGCAACTGCTTGGTGAGGGGATGTGCCGAGAAGCGATCAGGTAGTCTCTCCCAGACTTTGTAATCTGTGCCTTGGCTGTGGAGGACGCCACAGATCTTGCGGGCGTACTCGGTGAAGAGAAAGGTTCGTGAGGACTCGACCATGATGGTCATCTGGTCTGTTGAAAAAGGTTAGTCGTAATTCCGCTAATTCGTTTTCTCAGACTCACCTGTTAAGATCCTACGCGGCTCATTAACCTGAAGCGGTGTCTCAAGTAGATACTCATCACCAAAACCACCGTGGGGAGTATGTCCACCCTCATAGCTACACCCACCAGGCTGAAACTCATCAGACCGACCGAGTCCCGCGCCGTAGATGCAGGCCAAGAGCTCAGTCGCACTGTTTCGATGAAAGTATGGTGGGCGGAAGCTGTTACTAGCTACATCCCAGCGTGGACCGAACCAGAGGTAGTCGGCCAGTGGGACGTGAGGGTCGGATGACTTGGCTGTTAGAACTGTGTTGATGCTTGGGTCTGTGTGGTCGACTGTGGTTGAGTTTTGAGCGACGAATTTGGTCAAGTCGTACTGATGATTGTCAGTTAGGTGTGGGAGATATACATAAGGGATCACTAACCTTGTAGGGGACACAGTTGCCGTGCCAGGCGACCACGTCAAAGGGACTGTGATCTTGCTTGATGGCGACATGCTTTCCATTGTTCTTGACTACGACGGTAAATGGAACGTGCAAGTCTTCGTCGATATGAGCGACAGGGAACAAAAAGTCCCTTGGGTTGGCAAGGCCATGGCCTCCCAGAGGACCAAGGTCAGGTAGTTCCCAAGTAGAACCCCAAACCTCAGCGATGTGGCCACGGGCAACCGGCGTGCCTTCAGCCAGGTTGATTCGGAAACGGACTCCTCGTTGGATGACGCAGATCTCACCCGGTTGGACAAAGAGCTTGCCCATTTCTGTCTGGATGTCTAGGATACCTAGTTGCGGTGTGATCAGAAAGTCGCCATCTGTGTTGCAATAGGCCTTGTTATCCATAGAGGTATTGATCATGTAAACGTAGAGGGCGATTCCCTGACGGAGATTAGGATCACCACTTCCACCAAGAGTGTGAAGACCATCAGTAAAATCGATCTTTTCATTCTCTGGGGGAAGTGGGAACGGAGACCACTCAGCCTGCTCAGGAAGAGCCTCAACCTTTGGATTCAAAGACAAGAAGCAATTCTCAATATGAGACTTTGTCTCAATGTTGGAATATCCCTGATGAGCAGCAGAAGGTCTGGCGCGGTACATGTACGTGCTCGAGTTGAGGGCCCGAGGGGCTGCAAAGGCAGAGTATGTGATGCCCTCTGTGTAAAGACCGAAGCCACGGTCTTGTGGGTTGTTTTGGCCGATGGGGAGGACTCCGGGGATTACTTCGGATTGGTGTCTGTTTCCCCAGCCTGGTTGGTAGTCGTAGGGGTCATTCTCGCGGGTGGGCTTTGTTCTTTGGAGGTCGGTGTAGTGGAAGACCTTTTGGGGGTCTGTCGCAGCGACGCGGGGTTTAGGGGCGATAGTCATGGCTTTCAGGTATCTATGATGAAAAAGGAAGAAGTAGATGGTCTTGTAATGTGTAGAGGATTATTCTGATGATGATGATGTCTCCTCTTCGTGTCTCGTTGTCAGCATCTCTCGGTCCACTTGACAACTCAAGCTACTTATAAGCCCCCATTACCAAGAACCATGGTACCGGACCCAGCAGCAGGAGCACAAAGATGCAGGCAGCTGGACCCATTTCCCCCAGACTGAAGCATCCCTGGTCAAGTGGGATCCGGGGAAGATGGGATGTGCACTCCTACCCCAATGTGGGACGCTGTTGATTGACCCCACATGACGATGGCTTCTCTTACTAGGGGTGGTATAAAGTATCTTGTGGGACACAGTCACTCATTCACTTACTGAATGTGTCTGAGGGAAACCAATTGAAAATATGTTGCGAAACTTTGTATCCTGCCGCCGTCTGGCTACGGCGATCCGGCTTCCTTCTCAACCCCAATGTCGCCGTCTGGGCTCCATCAGTGCGTTTGACTCTGTCATTTTCCGGAACTTGTTTGGCACACAAGAGATTCGCAACGTGAGACTCAATTTATCCCTGTGATTTACATCTACTGACCTTTATCAGATCTTTAGCGACGAGGCGTACATCCGACGATGTGTCGACGTCGAGACGGCCCTCGCGCGGGCACAGGCTCATTGCCATGTCATCCCCGCCGACGCCGGTACCCAGATAACATCACAAGCCGATGTTTCAGCTCTCGACCTCGACCGTCTCCGTAACGAGACTGATATCGTCGGATACCCAATTCTGCCACTGGTACGCCAGCTCAGCGCCATGTGTGGTCCTGCGGGAAAGTACGTCCACTGGGGAGCCACGACCCAAGACATTATGGACACAGCCAGCGTTTTGCAGGTCAAGGCTGGGCTTGAAGTTGTTGAGGAGAAACTTTCTGGAGTCATTGCTGCTCTGGAGCGTCTTGCTGTTACTCATCGTGATACACCCATGGCTGGACGCACTCATCTGCAACATGCCCTGCCCGTCACTTTCGGGTACAAATGCGCAGTGTGGCTCTCTGGACTTTATCGTCACAGGGAGCGGCTGCAGCAGCT
Source organism: Fusarium sp. AF-6 (assembly GCA_003947015.1). Taxonomy (NCBI): domain Eukaryota; kingdom Fungi; phylum Ascomycota; class Sordariomycetes; order Hypocreales; family Nectriaceae; genus Fusarium; species Fusarium sp. AF-6. The sequence continues at coordinate 14,958 of NKCJ01000489.1, forward strand.
GAGACCTCGGGCTTTGATGGTGCAGTACGGAGGTGCTGCTGGGACACTTGCCTCTCTTGGCCCGGGCGAGGATGGAATCAACATTCGCAAGCAACTTGCTTCTGAGCTGGGGCTAGCTGATCCACCTATCACATGGCATGTGGCTCGCGATGGTATCGCCGAGGCAATCAATCTGCTGGCCCTTATAGGAGGCTCGCTTGGAAAGATAGCGCTGGACCTCATCATCATGTCGTCCAACGAGCTTGGAGAGGTCGCCGAGCCATTCGTTCCTCACAGAGGCGCTTCATCTACCATGCCACAGAAGCGCAATCCTATTTCCAGCGAAGTCATCCTAGCAGCCTCCAAGGTCCTCCGTTCAAACGCTGGCCTAGTCCTCGATGGAATGGTATCAGACTTTGAACGCGCATCAGGCCCATGGCACCTAGAATGGGTCGCCATCCCCGAAAGTTTCGTCGCAGCAGTTGGAGCCCTCCACCAAGCCGAGTTTACCCTAGCTGGGCTTGAAGTGCACGAGGGTCAAATGGCGGCTAACCTAGCCATGTCCAAGGGTTTGATTGTTGGGGAGGCAGTCATGATGAGTTTGGCCAAGTACGTCGGTAGGCAAGATGCTCACGATGTTGTGTATGAGGCTTGTAAGAAGACTATTGAACGTGGTGGGGAGGCGACTTTGCTTGAGACGTTGAAGGAGGATAAGAGAGTTGTTGATGCGATTTCGATAGAGGAGTTGGAGGCTTTGTGTGATCCTGTTAATTACTTGGGTTCATCTCAGCGGATGATTGATGACACATTAGGAGCGTATAGTAAATAGCTGAACGATTTTGGATGAGATGTATTGGTAGTTCTAGACCTACGCATTGTATCAAGATCGATTTCCTGACGTGGTGATCTCGTCGCCTCTGTTAAGGATGTTTTGTGGATGGGTCGAACAACATTCCAGGATAAAATTCCACAAGGTGAACAGTCGAATTGTTTGTTGCTGGAATAATGGATTACTGTCGTCGTGTGCCATTAGAAGGTAGACTGGTGGGATGGTCAAGAGCACAGCTTTGAACGCACTATGCCCTCACACCAGACCCAACATGGCAACATCTCACGGTTAAAACCAAATGAATTGGCAAGCATCCATCTATCAAGGCGTGAATGTGATATAAACTACTTATACTTTGTAGGGCTTAAAGTCGCCGGCTATCTCAAATGGTGCGCCAGTCAAGCTCTTCAGCTCATCAACGCTGACATCGTCCACCAACTCCTTAAGCACAAGCCCATTGGGTGTACAGTCAAAAACTGCAATGTCTGTGATGATTCTTGACACACAGCGAGGTCCTGTGAGGGGGAATGTGCATTCTAAATACCCTCAGTTAGAATCGTCTTTGGAGTATCTGTCATTTTGGACTCACCTTTGAGAATCTTTGGGCGCCCCTTTCGGTCAACATGCTCCTATTACCCACATCAGTACCCTATCGGAGGGTGCTTGGGGTGTCTTCAACCTACCATGGTCACAACAACCTTTGTCTTTTCCGGGTTCGCGACCAAGTCCATTGCACCACCGATGCCCTTGACTTTACCCGGAAGCATAAAGTTGGCGAGATCTGGTCATCAGCATTGTTCTCTTAAGAGGACTTTCATCTAGAGACTTACCTCCGTACATGCTAACCTGTAGCGCGCCAAGCATAGTGAGGTTAATCTTGCCCGCCCTGATCATGCTAAAACTCTCTCGACTGCTAAAGGTCGAGGCACCCGTATTTAAAGTCACAGTCTCCTTTCCAGGGTTGATGAGATCTGGGTCTTCTTCACCAGGCTTGGGGTATCGCCCCATGCCCAAGATGCCGTTCTCGGATTGTAGCACTACCTCAACGTCGTCGGGTACTAGAGCTGGTGCCGCTAGAGGGATACCGATTCCGAGGTTAACGTACATACCGTCCTTCAGCTCTTGGGCGGCTCTTTTAATGATACGTTCTCGCTTGGAGTTTGATGCTGTCTCTGAACGTTGAACAGTTAGCAACAATACTACTCTGTGGGTATGGCCTCTCACCCTTGACGATTTCCTCGGGATTCTTGTCAAACACCAACTTTTCAATCTTCTTCGGCTCAGTACTCTCAATAACCACATCGACATATATACCCTGGAGATGAATACTCTCAGGCGCAAGCTGGCCAACCTCGACAATCTCGTCAGCTTCGACAATAGTGAGCTTGGCATTCTTTGCCATGGACTCGTTAAAGTTGTTCTGGGCCTTGCGGAATGTGCAGTTTCCCAACCTGTCCGCTTTGTGAACCTTGACTAGCGCAACGTCGCCGAATATCGACTCTTCTAGGACGTAGTTCTTGCCGTTGAATTGTCGGGTTTCTTTTGCTTTGGACATGGTGGCTACGGTGCCGTCGGGGTTGTATTTTACAGGAAGCTCGCCAGTTTGGACTTGAGTTTCGCCTTGGTTAGTTACATGTTCTCTGTTCTCCAGGATTGGTTATTACTGACCTATTGTACCGACTGCAGCTGGGGTGTAGAATGCAGGTACACCAGCAGCACCGGCTGCACACCTCTCCACCATTGTCCCCTGCGGGATCAACTCCAGACTGAGATCTCCAGTCAGATACATCTTCTCGAAAGTTTTGTTCTCTCCAATATAGGATGCCATCATCTTGCTAATCTGGCGTGTCTCGAGTAGTTGGCCTGTACTGGGTCAGCCTCAATCAAACACAGTGTCCGCTGGATCAAGTACCTAGACCAACACCCGGCATTCCGGCATTATTGGAGACTACTGTGAGATCTTTGATGTCCTGCCTTGCGGCTACGGCGTTGATGAGCGTGTTGGGTACACCAGAAAAGCCAAAGCCGCCAACGAGGACTGTTGAACCGCTCTTGAGCCCACCGATGGCGTCGGTCACAGATGAAGAAATCTTGTCAATTCTCCGCAATGCGGTTGAGCGAGAGAAACTGCGATAGAAACATGGCACTGTCCGGGAAGAGGCCGTATGAAAGCGAAATGCGTGCTTGAACATCCTGCTGAGCACAGAAAGAACAGGTTGAGGCGGCGACGAATTGAGGAGCTGTAATTTGGACGTATGATACCTTTGATACGTAGTATACAACGCAATAAAACAATTTTCCCCTTGTCGCCTTAGAAATGTACCTGGTTCATATCGGCATTCATGAGGAAATGCCATGAGACAGCCCCACGTTGCTGCGTGGGACGCCTAACCGTCCCACATGAAGCTCAAGTGGATGATCCCAACTACCGACATACAAGACATCAAATTCCCTAATTTTCTAGAATTTAGATTGGCAATTGGAGGAAAGAAAGTTATCAATCTTCTTCCAATGCAATCGCGGATATTACCAATGCTACCTCTTCGACAGAGACTGGCGTCACTCCCACGGCGGACCTTGTTCCTACGGGGCAATGCCACCCTCGCGGGTCCAAAGCAACCTTTAACCGGACTTCGGGTCCTTGACATGTCTAGAGTGTTAGCTGGAGTAGGTCAATTCTCATGTTTTCACTGTATCGCGTGGCTGACACGACATAGCCATATTGCGCCCAGATTTTAGGCGACTTGGGGTACGTCGAGAACTATGGCTGCTTTGGGTCGGCTTGTATGCTGATGAAATGTAGAGCCGAGGTCATCAAGATCGAGCATCCTACGCGAGGTGACGACACGAGAGCATGGGGACCGCCCTACGCACCATACTTGGACGGCCGAACCGGTCAAGGCGAGAGCGCCTATTATCTATCGGTAGGCAATCCGCTAGATTAAACGAACAGACAAATTTCTCATCTCTTGGGTATAAAGGTCAATCGAAACAAAAAGTCTCTCGCCCTCTCGTTCAAGGAAAAGGCCGGCGTCGACATTATAACCAAGCTTGTCAAGAATTCGGACGTCTTGGTCGAGAATTATCTACCAGGCAGCCTCAAGAAGTATGGCTTGGGTTATGAAACTCTGGCAAAGATTAATCCTAGACTCATTTATGCGAGCATTACGGGATATGGCCAGACGGGGCCGTACAGTGACCGCGCTGGATACGATGTCATGGTGGAAGCGTATGTTTGAACACAGCAATGGATGAGATGAGTTGCTGACGAGTTGGTTTCTGACGTGTAGGGAAATGGGTTTGATGCATATTACAGGACCTCGAGATGGACCTCCCGTCAAGGTCGGCGTTGCGGTGACGGATCTAACAACCGGTTTGTACGCAGTCAATAGTGTCTTGGCTGCTATCATTGAGCGAGGGCAATCTGGCCAGGGACAGCACCTTGATGTGTGCTTGAGCGATTGCCAGGTTGCAACCCTATCCAACATGGCCCAATCAGTACTGGTGACAGGCAAGAGAGATGGCGGACGCTACGGCACATCTCATCGTGTGTATTACCACAATCCCCTTGCATTCTGACTCTGACAAGCTCAGCTTCGGTTGTACCCTATCGCGCGTTCCGTACCAGCGACGGAGACATTCTAATCGGCGGCGCAAACGATCGACTCTTTGGCGTTCTTTGCAATTGTCTGGGCAAGTCCGAGTGGGCAAGCGACGAACGCTTCTCAACCAACTCATCACGCGTGGCGAACAGGGATGTCCTGGAGAAGTGGATAGAGGACACGACAAAATCCAAAACAACACAGGAGTGGCTTGACATCTTTGAGGGAACAGGTCTGCCATATGCCAAGGTAAATGACCTAAAGGATACCCTAAATCATCCACACGGTAAGGTCCCCTTGTAAGCCCTTTAGTGGTAAAACACTAACCATTGTAGTTACGGCGAGAGGGATGGTCAAGGAGCTTGATCATCCTGCGTTAGGAAAGCTCAAGGTTCTCAACAGTCCAGTTCAATACTCAAGAACTGGTCCTTCTATACGAAGTCCTCCGCCATTGCTCGGACAGCATACTGAGGAGGTTCTAGCTGATGTCTTGGGACTTGATGCGGAGGATATTAAGAAGTTGGAGGAGGATCAGGTAGTTACTATAGATAGAGGTTCTTCGTAAGGAATCAGTAATTTAGAATCAACTAGAAATGATATACCGCCGTTCACAAACCGAGATGGATAACTTGCCCTGTATCATGACATGTGTAAATTGCCCCATGTCCCACATAAGTTGCCTCAAAGGCTGTGGGGACCTTCTTTAAATTTCAAGGTGGGACCTTGGATTTCTATATACACGTCGGTCAAGATGTGAAAAGGATAGTAGAGAAGGGCATGTTTGTCGTGAGTCTTGTTACCTTGAGACATTGTCAGTATGGCACCAGGACAGGTCACCACAGCTACGTTTCCGCAACAGCTGCTCGCAGGTATGTGCAAAGTCCAACCGCATGACAAATTACCTAGGCTGAGAGAGACGGTAACCGGGTATTAATACAGGCGGTGTTGCGGGAATCTCTGAAGTGAGTTGGCCACCACGTAGTGAGTCCAGGTCAGCGATGGCTCGCTGACAATGGTAGATCTTGATTATGTATTACTTCTGGGCCTGTAAACGTGTGAGTTTAAACTAATGAAGGTATTAGGTACCCATTAGACGTGGTGAAAACGAGACTGTGGGTGGACCAGCTCTCGCATGCCGACCATATTCTCCTAACATCCTCAAGACAGCTGCAACGGAGCACAAGCGGGACCGCGGTGTACTCAAGCATGATAGATTGCTTCCGCAAGATAGCCAAACAAGAAGGGTGCGTCAGCTGATCCCCCAGAACTCGAAAACGCTAACTGTCCCATCAGTATTGGCCGCTTCTACAGAGGGATCCTGGCCCCGATCTTGATGGAGACCCCCAAAAGGCGCGTACTCAGTTCAGCTTAATTCTCCATCCAAGATACTAACACCATAGTATCAGGGCAACTAAATTCACGGCCAACGACTCTTGGGCCAAATTCTACGCCGACATATTCCAAACCCAACGGCGAGACCAAAAGCTAGCCATCCTCACGGGCGCAAGTGCCGGCGCAACAGAATCCATCGTCGTCGTACCTTTCGAACTAGTCAAGATACGACTCCAAGACAAGTCTTCTTCAGGAAGATACAAAGGCGTTCTCGACTGTGCCGTCAAGATCGTTCGCGAGTCTGGACCCCTTGGGTTATACCAAGGCTTCGAGAGTACAGTGTGGAGACACATAATCTGGAACGCTGGCTACTTTGGATGTATCTTCCAAGTCCGCTCTCTTCTTCCGAAAGCTGAGACGAAGAGGGGTACTATGGTGAATGACCTAATTGCTGGTTCTGTAGGCGGAACGGTTGGGACGTTGCTCAATACACCTTTTGATGTGGTCAAGAGTCGGATTCAGAGCACTACTGGTGCTAAAGAGGCACTGCCTTGGGTGTGGTCTGGTATCTTGAAGGTATACAAAGAGGAGGGGGTTTCTGCGCTGTATAAGGGTTTGGTGCCTAAGGTTGTGCGTTTTGCGCCTGGAGGGGGGATTATGTTGGTTGTGTACTCTTTTATGATTGACTTGCTCACGTCGGGGAAGTGAAAAGGAGAGTCGAGACAACATTTACCATTTTCCTCCAAATTTCTACATTCATAAATATCATACTGAAACGCCATCAGTAGATACTCACTTTAGATTACGAGGATTTCATGCCTCGGTCTTTGCAATCTCGTGCTTGGTCCAGTCCGTCAACCCCCCCTTGGCGATGATCTCTTGCAGATTATCGAGGAATCGGCCCACCTTCTCCCGCCCTCAGCCTCCTGCACCTCAAAAACACTCCGAACATCAAGGTTATCGGCATCACGGAACAAGAGCCTCCACCCGGTCGATGAAAGACCCGAGTTGCTCAACAGCGCTGTTGACCTGACTCAAAGAGGAGGCCAGTAAGTCAGTACCATAACTAAACTGCACACCTTTGAAGTTCTCAGGGGCTTTGTGTACACCAGTGCCCGAGAGCTTGCCGCTTAAAGCGCTAGCAGCTATAAAAGCATTGTGACTAATTACGGCTAGGTATTTACTAACAATCTCTCATGCTAACCATCTTCCCTAGCCATCCGCCACTTGCTCTGTACGATGTATGATGTGATCTAATCGCAGATTGCAATAACGAAGACCGACATCGAAAAGGGCGCCAAATAGGCCGTGATTAGAACCAATCCCCGAACCAAGTAGGTCACTACTCTTCTCTAACGAAAGCAGAGGCCACGCCAAGACCGGTGCTGTAGTAAAAGTTAGTATCCTCTTCAAGAAGCAGGTTTCATAACTCACCTAGCACACATGCTAATAACTCCAACCTCCTTATCCTGACGGGCAAGTTCAGCAAGAAGCGTGGCCAGCTGCCTCGTCCCAGTAGCTCCAGTAGGATGTCCGATGGCGATGGCACCGCCGTTAGGGTTGACTTTGCCTATGTCGATGCCGAGCTCATGGATGCAAGCTAATGTCTGGCTGGCAAACGCTTCGTTCAGTTCAAAGATGTCAACATCCTTTTGTTCGATCCCGACATGCTTGTATAGCCTTGGGATGGCATGCAAGGGACCCATTCCCATCTCGTCTGGTTCGCAGCCTGCTACTTGGGTGCCTAGGAATCGTGCAAGGGGCTTTAGACCCCGGGCTTCGGCCCAAGATCGACGGGCTAGTATGGCTGCTGATGCTCCATCGCATATCTGTGATCTGTGCAGTAGGTTAGCTTAGACGGAAAGAGGACCGAGGTTCAACGCACGAATTTCCTGCTGTGCTGCCGCCCGTCTCGATAAAAGCTGGTTTCAGCTTTGCTAGCTTCTCCAATGTGACACCAGCCCGAATAGTATCATCAGCTTCGACTCGAACGCGGCTTTTAACCTCTCCATCTACAACGGTATACTCAACAGGTACAATTTCACTATCAAAGTGACCAGCAGAGCGTGCCTGATTTGCCCTACTATGACTGAGGAGAGCAAAGTCATCCTGCATCCGGCGGCTAATCTTGTAGCGATTGGCCACATTCTCCGAGGTGATGCCCATGGGCATTAGACAGTCTGCCGCCGACTTTATGGCTGTGCCTTGGAGGCTTGGGCCCACGTCGGCGGGTACACCGCGGGTCTGGTAGTTCTTGGACATGCTCTCAACGCCGCCGGCCATGGCCACGTCGATTTGGCCGGCCCAGATGGAGTGTGCCAGATGGGTGAAGGCCTGCAGACTACTTGAGCATTGCCGATTGACGGTGTGGAATGTGGTTGTCACTGGGAAGCCAGCGTTAAGAAGAGCCATCCTTCCAGTCTTTGCGAAGCCTAGCTCAGCGAGAACATTGCCGATGAGTACATCTTGGACGTCTTTGGCTTCAATGTTGGCTCGTCTTGGGGCTTCAGCCATAATCTGATATTCTCAATATGAGCCAAGGTACATTTCATTAATTGATCCTCTCTTACCGGTCCCAAGATGTCTTCCGGCCAGGCATCCTTGAATCCGCCTTTGAACGAACGAGTGATGGGACTTCGAATAGCAGACAGGACAACAACATCGTTGGGCGACTTGGTCATGAGCGCTCGAGCGCTTCTCGTAATTCCCGACATTGAACCAACTGACTCTCAATTAAAGCCTATAATAAAAATGCATGATCAACTCGCTCTGGTACTCTTTACGAGTACTTGATGTTTGGTGCCCATGATGGATGGGATGTGGGACATGAACCAGCCCCACGTGGAGACCAGCCCATCTTATTCTCTTCTTTCACATTACGACGTCATTCCCCAAACAACACGATTGAGACTCTCAAGACAAATTTCATCATGTCTTTCGAATTCGGAATTGAAACGTTTCGTCCCGCCTTTGACGATAGAGAAACGCCAAAGATCTCGTATGGTCTACGGTTCCCAGAAGCCTGCTTGCGACATTGCAGAGATACCTTTTCAAGCTCTCGGGTTTACATCATCTGCTCCAAGTCGCTGTCGCAAGCGACTGATGCTCTCGACCGTCTTACTACAGCACTCGGTGACCGAGTTGCGGGTGTAAGAATTGGTATCAGCCCTCATACACCCATAGCGCAGGTCCTGGAGGTGGTAGAGGATGCTCGTGGGCGCGATATTGACTGCCTCGTCACCCTCGGCGCAGGCAGTCTTACAGATGCTGCCAAACTGGTTCGTCTGGCTTTGGCCAACTCTGCTACCACAGAGGAGGATATGGATACTCTCTGGGGCACAGCAGAGAGCAATCCATCGCTACGCAAGGACATTGTCAAACCGACCATCCCTCTCATTCACATCCCAACTTCTCTCTCCGGAGGCGAATATCAAGCCATAGCCGGAGGAACAGAATCCCAAGGCCATGCCAAGAGAACCTTTCACTGCGAAAAAGTCGACCCTGAACTTGTCATCCAAGATCCAGAGCTCTGCCTCACAACGCCCGCCTGGGTATGGCTCAGCACTGGTATCCGATCAGTGGACCACTGCGTAGAGACGCTCTGCTCGCTTCTATCAAACGAGAAAGGCGATACTTGGGCCAAGAGAGGTCTTCCAAAATTAATCTCGGGGTTGTTGGAAAGCAAGGCGAATCCGAAATCGCTACAAGCTCGCCATCTTTGTCAACTTGGTGTCATTGAGGCCATGTGCGCTGTGTCGAGCGGTGTTCCTCTTGGAGCTAGTCATGCAATCGGACATCAACTTGGACCTCTAGGCGTCGGCCATGGCGAGACGAGCTGCATTCTATTACCGGCTGTTTGCAAGTTCAACATGAAGTACAAGGCAAACGTCGACCGACAGGCCATGGTCAAGGATTTGTTGCTGGGACAGGCGGAAGTCAAGCAGCTGCTAGAGTCGAAGGGACTTGATGGAAAAGAGCCAGATCTCGGCGACATCTTGGCGGCTGTGATTTCGGCGCTGGAGATGCCCCGGTCGCTTGAAGAGGTTGGCATTGGTCGCGAGAGCCTTGATACACTTGCAAGAAATAGTCTGGAGGATATATGGATACGGACGAATGCTGTGCCGATTACGGAGGAATCGCAGGTTAGAGAGATTTTAGAGATGTGTGTCAGGAAGCAGTAGTCAAGTTTTGTTGATAAGGTGCGAGTTGTTTCCGGGTATTTAGACATTTAGGTCAAGTAATGTTGCTCCCCCCAAGGCAAGGCGAGACATTTGCAATCCTCTTTCACTAGACCAATCAGTTTGCTTCTTAATGAGTCCAGAGTTAAGAATCACGTAGTGCTCGCTTTGCCCAATGGCTAGTCAAGAGAACTTGAGTGTTTCACCAGAAACAGTTCAATGAGGATGCTGAGCTAACAACACCAAGACAACTCGGCAAAAACAGACATCTACTAAAGCAGCCAATGATTCCCCTTGTAAACCCAATCACCAACTACCGACACTTGGACCCGAAGACCCTTGTTTTCCCCACGGGGGATGCGGGGACAGTCTTTCATCCCACATTACATCAAACCTTCATTCGACAAGCCCCATGTGGAACCTCGGTCAGGTTCAATTGATCATTGTAGCCCCACAAGGATTCATGGTGTTGGATAGAGTATAGAACTTGGGTCAACGGCGTTAAGTTGAAGCAAGCAAGTATTACAGATCTAACCCACCATACCAACGCATCTCTCAATTGATGGGCCAGACGGAAACAGAAGTCATGGCCGACTATCGGGATCTTCAAGTGTCCATCATTGGTGCAGGTAGGTGTAGTGTACAACACGCCGACTTGACAGACTGCTAAACCACCCCTCTCAGGAATGGGAGGACTCACTGCCGCTCTCGCATTTGCCAAGAAAGGGTTCAAACAAGTCCACGTCTACGAAAATGCACCCGCCTTGGGTTTCGTGGGCGCCGGTATCCAGATAGCCCCCAATCTGATCCGTGTCCTCGATACGCTGGGCATCTGGGGAGACTCTTCCCTCGAGAAGGAGGCTACCAACGTCAAAGAGGTTTATATCTACGATGGACCGTCTAATAACGAATTGACGCGCGTTCCAATGGGAGATATCCATCAGAAATATGGGTACTCGCATTACGCCGGCCATCGAGCTTCGCTGGCTGGCAATATCTATGACGCCGCAAAGACTCAACCCAATGTTCATTTTCACTTTGGTCAGACGATGCAGAGTGTCACATCTTTTGGACCCGACAAGGTCACTTTTGTCATCAAGGACGGTGATGGCGCTGAAAGTGTCGTCGAGACCGACGTCCTGATTGGCGCCGATGGCATCAAGTCCCCAGTCCGAGAGTCAATGCTAAGTTCCCTGAACCTCTCGGCAGAGGTTGAGGAGACTGGTACAGCAGCTTACCGCATCCTTGTCGAACGCGAAAAGTTGGAGCCTTATCCTGAACTACTAGAGTTGATCGACAGCGATGCTGTTCGGCGCTGGATAGGATCTAAGCGACACATCATCGCCTACCCGATTCACAACCACACGATATACAATATCGCCACGGCTCAACCCGACGTCAACTTTGCAGGTTCCATCAATGCGACATGGACGAACAAGGGTGACAAGAAGGCAATGAAGGAGGTTTACTCTGACTTTTGCCCCTTGGTGCAGAAGCTTCTCGACCTCGTTCCCGATGGAGACGTTGTTGAGTGGCGGCTACGTAGCCACAAGCCCCTGGACACATGGACCCTAGGCGGCGTGGCATTACTAGGAGATGCTTGCCATCCAACCCTCCCCCATCTATCCCAAGGAGCCGCCATGGCAATCGAAGATGCCGCAGTCCTAGCCGAAGCCATATCCCTAGTCCCAGGTGGAGGAGCAGATCGCCAAGAGCTAGCAAAGACCCTTAAGGTATACGAACTTGCCAGAAAACCTCGAACATCTACTCTAGTAGAACTCGCTGCTTTATCCGCCCGGACACTGCATCTAGGCGAGGGTAAGGCTAAAGAGGAGCGGGATCGGCAATTTGCGGCGGCTAAGACTAAGGGGGCGCCGGTGCCGGATAAGTGGGCGAGTCCGGAGGTTCAGAAGATGATCTTTGAGCATGAGTGCGTTGGTGATATTCGGGAGAGGTTTCAGGAGTTGTATGCGGAGCTGGGGCAGGGGGTTGATGAGGCTATTGCTGCGAGAATTTGATATAGAGGAGCGTTAAAGCGCTACACGTCAATTTACATCCATCCAACTGACCCATGGTTCATTTTTTACAAGCCTTTTCCGTAACATATGATACCTTCTAGCAATATCCCACACCTCTTAACCACTACAAGATTCGGCATTTATGGAATGACATGCCCTCATCATCTTGGCAACATCTGCCTTGGACCTCGATACATGATCAGTTATCTGGGTGTGGGACCATTCAGTAAGCCCATCAACTACAAAAATCCGGGGCTGTGGCGACATGTGCACCATGTGTACTTGGTCTTGTGGCCCATTGAGCATATAGCACACTCACATAACACACATAGATAAGTTCATCAACCTGCATGTCTGTTCAATGATGGTCTGATCACAATCCCATGTCCTGCTCCTCTCTGCACCCTCGTCCCAACCCGATCACCACGGGAAAATGCCCCGTAGCTTCCCGCTACTACCCATCTCAAAGTGTCCATCGGAACGACTTGTTCTCCTTATCCGTAATGTCATCCAAACCATGCTGAAACTCAGGTGCACCGTACTTAGCATCACGACCAGCGTTCCGCCTCGCAAGAAGGAATCTCAACCCAAGCGATATCACGCAGAGAGTGGCGAAACAAATGAGCACGCCAGTGAAGCTCTCATCGTATCGTGGCGCGTATTTCCTGCTTTGGTCAGACATGGCTAGGGAGTAAAGAGGGTTGACTCACGCGTCGAAAAGCAACGGCCCGATGATGTTGCCAAAGCAGTATCCGATCCAGATGCCTGCTGCATAGGCTCCTTTCTTGGAGTATCCCGCCACGTTAGATGTGCCTAGTGAGATAGCCTGAAGCCAGCAGCCGGAGAAGAAAGAGATGAGGTAGAGGCCGAAGATACGTCCCCCCGGTTGTGATGAAGGGAGTTTCCACCTGTTCAGGGGTCAGATATATACAGCTATATGTGGAGTCAAGGCAACTTACACCAGACTACACCCCAAGATGACGGGCAAGCAAGCAAGAGCCGAGGTCCGCAATCTTCCCAATCTTGTCGTACCCAGGTAACCTGCTCCGAGGACGGAGAGGAAGGCCATAGCACCGAGAGGAATGTTGAGCAAAAGAGAAACACGCGGAGAAAAGCCCATTCCGGAAAACATGATGGACGCAAAGGTAGTCAGCGCCGCAGCTCCCGTATTTGAAAGCAACCCAATAGCAGCGAGACACCAAAACTGATAATCCAAAAGAGCTTCCCGCACCTGGTACCCTTTCAAGCGGGTGTTTTCTGTGCCCGAGTTATCACGTCGACTTCGCTCCATGAGTAGCCTCTTCTCTTCTGGTGTCCATCCCTTGGCCTCTTGGGGCGTGTCTGGGAAAAGCCAGATGAGCGATACTCCCCATGCGAGGGTCACGGCACCTGCGACGAGAAACATGTACTGCCAGGGTGCCAATCCGCCTGCTGTGATGTGAGCGAGACCAAAGTTGACCAAAGGGCTGATCAATAGACTTCCTCCACTGAAGGAATACCACCATGAGCTCCTTAACTGCTGCTCCTCGTGCGTGTACCAGAGTCCAACGACCAACATCAGAATAGGACTGATGCCGCTTTCCACCAGACCGAGAAAGAACCGGTTGGCTAGGATTCCAGAATATGACTTGCACGCGGGTGTCGTGAGCACGATCATAGCCCAGATAATGTTAAGCGTGCTGCAAACTCGTCGAGGACGAAAGCGTTGGGCGAGTAACGAGCAGGGATACATGCCCACTATGTGGCCGAAAAAGAATATGAGCATGACCCAGGAGTAGCGGAGGCCGGATTCCAAGCCGAGATCGGAACGCAAGCCGAAGATGGCGGCCTGAGATATGACGGCTTTGTCGTAGTATTGGAGGGCGTAGGTGATACAAAGCTGTTCAAGATTTGATCTGATCAAAAAAGGTTTCTTCGTAGAAACATGTCATACATACGATGGGCATCAACTTCCAGTCGATCTTCCAGACAATGCGCTTGTTAGTCTCGGCATCAAGCGTCACGGGTTCAAGGTCGGTGATGTCCTCGACCGCATCGAGCGAAGGTTTTCCAACTGCCGAACCATCATCGCGAGTAGCAGAGTCTCTCATGTTGGGCAGAAAGTTGAGCTTTGAAGTTGTGATGTGGGAAGATGGACTGCAACTCCCTCTCCCCTCTGATAGACATCCTTCTTTATAACGGGACCGGTTCACTCCTCAAGCCCGGGGAAATGCGGGGTCGGGTATAGAA
>NKCJ01000490.1:0-28957 GCA_003947015.1 Fusarium sp. AF-6
TTCTCCCCCCCACCGCTCCATCCCCCTACCCCGTCCTCGGCCCCGCCACCTGTCTACCATACCCCCCCCCCCCCCCCTGCCCCGTTCCCCCCTTCCCCGTACCCCCCCCGCGTCCGCGTCTCTTTCGCTTCTCTCCCCGAGTCGCACCTTGGCTTGCCCTTCAGCCCCGTCTTCTCTCTCCACCTTGTCGCCGTCTTGTTCGGCTTACGGGGCGCCCACCAAATTTGTCCTCGTCCAGCTCTGCTCGGAAGCTCAGGCGCCTGAGCATCAGACGGGCCGTGCCACCCCCTACGTATGAGGTCACTCGACACTTTGTGCCGCTGACTGTTCGCTGGCCATGGCTCTCCAATCGATTTCAATGTTCCTTGCTAACCCGGACACCCCTCCAGACTGACGCCTGAGCTCATCGCCGAGTGCGAGCGCGTCGTGTCAAAGACCTTCCCGGCGTGCGTCGCGTTCCACAAGCCATCATTTGTTCAGCAGCTCAAGAGTGCTTCCTTGGATGCTGCTCTGGTTTACGGTCTATTGACCTGTGCAGCTCGGTACGTCAAACTATTCCGATCCCTGCTTTTCCCCAATTTCTCCCTTTTGCATTTGCACCCGCCCCCAATTTCCTCGGCCGGTGTCGCTTGTGCGTCGCCTTGCCCGTGCCCTCATTTCCCGCGTTCTCGCTCACTCGCCCGCCCGACCGGCATGTGGATCCACACCGATCGGTGCCACCGTCACCGAGTGTTTGAGCTGGCGCATACCCCTTGGTGACGCCGTAGCCCGGATTTGAACCGAGGCTTCCCGAGTCACTGCGATCCGAATCCCGTTTGGCGCCGCATCGTCGCCGTGAGCTTGCAGAGAGCTTCCGGTCCAGACACTTCCAGACCCGCCGATAAGATTTGTGCCGCTAACAAATGCCGTCTGCAGGAGTTCGCCAAGCCTAATCCGCCGCTATGGAGGGCCGACTGCGGCTGCCGAGACATTTGCCGCCAAGGCTATGACACTCATCAACCAGAATCTCGATCATCCTAACCTCGTCGACATCCAGGCTCTATGCCTGCTCATTATTCACGAATGGGGCTCTCGCAATGCTGTTCGCGCCTACATCTACCTGGGCCAGGCTGCCCGCATGATTCAGATGTACCGCATCCTCAACAGCCACCACCCATCCCCCGATGCCGACCAATTCCTCCGTGATGAGTCCCTGCGACGCACCATCTGGCTCATCTACATCCTCGACTGCCTTCTGACCAGCACTCCTGGACGTTTCCCCGCGCTCTCTGCGCATGATACCGCGGATGTGTCGTTGCCATGCTCTGACATCAACTTCGCCTTTGGCAATGCTGTGTTCGTCAAGACTCTGCGCCAGCAGCTTGACCCAACTGCCATGCCCCCTGGCCAGGCTTCCTCCGAGATTGGTGAATTCGGCTACATCGTTCTGGCCTCGACCATCTGGCGCGATGTCGTTGCCATGCTTACCACGACTACGCTCTCCAGCTTCCGCGAGGAGGATTGTGCCGATCTGATCGCTAAGATCGAGGGTCTGCGAGCCTCTTTGCCGATGCAGTTCATCGACAAGCCAGGACAGATTAACCTGCACATGACAATGGGCTCGGGATACACCTTTGCCATGCTGCACTGCCTTCTCCACTGTGCAACCATCTTTGTGCACCGTCGACGTCTGCTGCAGGAGGTGACTGCTGCCAACTTCAACCTGGAGTCGTTCCGCCTGAACCCCCGATGCCACGATATTATCGATCGGCTCTTCACCTCGTGCCACGGCACCATCTCTCTTCTGACCGCCGTTGAAGCTGGCTCCGAGAAGGACCACATTCCGTGTTTCCCAATCTTCATGCTCTTCTCGGCCTTTACCGCCAGTGCCACAGTTGCGTATCTGTCTCTGAAGGGTCTCACACCACCCAATGCTGTCGAGACTGCAGCCCACATTGTGAAGGATGGCCTGCGCTTTATGAGCGACGGCACCGAGAACTGGCCGCTTATGGGTAGCTGGCTGCGACACCTCACCGTCATGCAGCGTGTCTTGAACAACGATGCTGCCGCTGCTGCTGGCTCATTGCGTCATGGCTCGACATCCCACACTGCGGCGGGCATCAAGGACGAAATTTCCTCCAACGCCGACACGAACCCGGATGCTATGGACTACGACCAACAGGGGAACACTGGAGGAAGTGTGTCGGGTCAGGTCAACGCCAACCGATCCGTCTCTGAGTCGGTGCGTGGTGACAGCGAGCCCCCTATCACTATCGCTAGACGACCTGGAGTTACCACCATCAACGGTAACTCTGGTGGAGTATCTACTCCCACTACAGTTTCCCCTCCCCCGGTGAGTGCCCCTCATGGGGCATCGCACGATATCAAGCAGTCAAGCCCTGAAATGGCCAACGGCATAGTGGCTACCCAGGACGGGCAGACTACAAGCCAGGACATGACGGCGCCTGAACTGTGCCAGGCCTTTGAGAGGCAGCTCCTTGACCTCGACGACCTCGCCGCCTTCATGGGTGGCGGCGTTTAGAAGACGAATTATTGATACCGAAATTTTGGTGACGGTGCATCATGAAGCTATGAAGGAATTACTGAGGGCTAATGGGGTTATAAGGCGATGGATTTTAGTTTCGTGTGACTTTTTTCTTTGACTGATGTTGTTCTTCCGTTGACGGGAACGATTCAAATATGAGGGCCAAAGACGGAGGGTTAATGCCGTTTTGAGGGAGCGATGTCACGATGATGAAGCGGGAGGGTATCATATTGAGGACCAGGGGACGTGTAGGATTATGTTCGTGGGGATACCCAATATACCCTGGGCCTGGGGGCGTTGGGGTGGGAAACATTTCGAATTGGTGCCTGGAGGTGCCTGGCTTTTGTTACAAGTATTCCAAGAGATCAAGACAATCTTTGCTTTCCCTCGATGGAGGGGTCACGATATTGTGCCTGTTGTTGTGATGAACTCACTATTGTCAATGACACTTCCAAAGAGGTCAGCCACAACATAGAGTATGAGCTTCAAGCCAAGACGATGCGAAGTCCATATCGTAATGTTGAACTCGTGCCTGGGTTAGTCCAGGGGTATGCAACTGATGAATGGGACAACAGTCTAGGCTCTTCTCCAAGTCTCCAACTTGGAGTCACTTGGAGTAGCTACTGGATGTGATCTGGATTACCAAGCTGTGCATTCTCCGACTTCGCAGAGCCGCAGTGGAGCCAATGATTGAAAGCAAGTAGACATGCATAGAAATCAAGATGGAAAGCCAAGGGTCGAGACCAATCACTGGTTCCATGACGAAGATATTTTTCCAATGACCGAAGGGATTACCGAGGATAAGAGACGGCTATAGCAAGTAGTCATGGGTCAAGTGATGGATGACGAAGTAGAGAGGAAAAAAAAAAGGCTGAGGAACAAGAATAAGCGAAGCGGGTAAAATTGGACCTGTGAGGTTTCGGAGGTTCGGAGAGAGTGCAGGTGACTTGTAGTTCCTGTGATTGATATCTTATTTTTGGGAGAGGCTGAATATGACAGAATGCCAAGTTTTTTTCTTTTTTTCTTGGTTTTCTAGAATTGTTCTGGAAGGACTGGGAAGGGGCTGGCAACTTGGTCAAACTCAGGTTGTCACCAGAGAGAAATGAGTGATGGGGATCGGCACACTGATCAGCGCGTCTGACACGGCTTGGTCCGGAGAGTGATTTCTGGGGAATCAAGCTTGTTGGCGCTAATGGAGAAGCATGTTTTGATAATTGATGGGGGAAGGAGGGTCTGGACGCAACATCCTCGAGGGGTAATGGTGGTTTGTGGGGGAGGGAAGCTTGGAGATGGAGGAGATGGAGGAGACAGTCATCATGTCATTGGCCTTGGCATTGGAGTAGTCATCACGCAAAGTAATGAATTGTCACCTCTATCTCCCCTCCTGACTCGTTTGCGCCCTGTAAACTGACTTCTGACAACCCATTGACTCGAACCAACTTGCCTCTGCTAGTGATGTCAACTGGCAAGGATTCACTGACGATGCCGGATTGCCGAATCTCTCTCGCCAAAACAGGGATGGGCCCGGCCGTGTCCCCACCCTTTTCGGCGGACCTGTGCCGGGAGAGACGGCGTGGGATAGGGGATTAGAAGCTGAGAGTCCTGGGGTTGGCGTCGTGCGGAGTGATTTTTCTCCAGGTTGTAGGGATTATGGAGATGAAGGGATCCTTTGTTCGTGAGGGGAAGGAGGAGGGGGAAGGGATTGTGAAGGTTGGGGTGGTCGGCAAGTGTCGTTGAGAAAAGGGAGATCATTGTTATGATGCCAACTGTTACTGTTCATCTAGATCTTGACATGAATCTCTATGAAATAACACATTCTATGTAATTCCCGAAAAAGAGCTTACAAAGCTTTAAAAGGAACAAAGAAGAAAAGCTTTCTACCATGTGACGGGTACGACCGTGTGGAGCAACCGGCAAGCCCGTAAGTGTAACAAACATCTCTCTTCTAAGAGACGGGGGTCCCTGCGCACTCAGAAAACCGAGATCTGCGAGGGTAGATGCCGAAAGCAAAAAAAAAGTGAGCCAGGCCTCCGGAGCCGGCACGCCTCCAAAGGTACCCACGAGACCTGTAGGAAAAAACACTGACGTTGAGGGAGCAAGGGCACGTATCAATGGCGCGTGATTGGATACACTAGCCTTTTGCTTATTGAGTTCGGCATGGGTTCGGGGGATCGTCGTGATGAGCGTTTGTGCCGTGTAAGTGGGGAGTGTAGTAGGAGTATATTAATATGAGGGTGTTCCGCATCAAGGGAGGTTTCTTGCTTTGCTACTCAGACAAGTCTTGACCTGTGTGTCTTGCATTCTATACATTATTTCATATACACCTCGACATCTACTGTAGTGGTTTACACATCATCAACGGTTTAAAAAGCCTCAAAGATTTACAACATACGCTACTTGCCAGCCACATTCCCATCTACAGACACATTAATTGGTCTGCACACACCACATTCAAATACAACCAGGAGGAATACTACCTCTACAAATAGCCCATCATGGGTGAACACGAGTACGATACGTCGGCGCCCCACGAAAACATGACAGCCGGAAAATACATCACCACGCGTCTCCCGACGCTCAAACCTCCCATGCACCATCTGCAGAACCCGATAAAACTTTTGCGCATGCTTAATGCGCAGCAGTGGGCATTCTTCTTTGTCGCCTTTGCGGCATGGGTATGTCCACCCACACTGACATCCCCTTATGATGGATTAAGTAGCTGACTTTTTATGACAGACGTGGGATTCATTCGATTTCTTCACTGTTTCTTTAACGGTGACGAGTCTAGCCAAGACATTCGACAAGACAAAGACGGATATAACATGGGGTATAACTCTAGTCCTCATGTTCCGATCAGTAGGATCCATCATCTTTGGAATCGCCAGCGATCGATACGGAAGAAAGTGGCCATTCGTCATTAACAACATTCTCTTCATCATACTTGAGCTTGTAAGTTATCCCTGCTGTGGATCCCGGCTTGGCAAAATCTTGGCCCAAGCCCCTTGTCATTGGAGTCCTCTTGCTAACTAGGATGGTAGGGAACTGGTTTTTGTAATACTTATTCTCAGTTTTTGGCTTGTCGTGCTCTTTTTGGTGTCGCTATGGGTGGTCTTTACGGTAACGCTGCCGCTACCGCCCTTGAGGATTGTCCTGAGGAAGCTCGAGGTATCATGAGTGGTATCCTTCAACAAGGTGTAAGTACCACCACACATCACTTACAACCCCCCATTACTAACCATCTTTTCAGTACGCCTTTGGATATCTTCTCTGCGCCGCGTTCGCCCGAGGTCTCGTCGATACAACCCCCCACGACTGGCGTCCCCTCTTCTGGTTCGGCGCCTGTCCCCCCGTCCTCTTCATAATCTTCCGACTCGTGCTCCCCGAGACGCAAGCATACCAAGAACGTCAACGACTCCGCCAAGAAGCCGGCTCGTCCGACGGCAAGGGAAAGGTGTTTGTCAAGGAAGGCAAGGTCGCGCTGAAGCATCACTGGATGCTTCTCGTGTACCTCGTTCTCCTCATGGCTGGCTTCAACTTTATGAGCCATGGTAGTCAGGATTTGTATCCTACCATGTTGGAGAACCAGCTTGGTTTCTCAAAGACAAAGGTTACTGTTACTCAGGTTGTCGCTAACTTGGGTGCCATGTCTGGAGGTACTGTTGTTGGTTTCCTCAGTCAGTCAATCGGTCGTCGACTGAGCATTATCATCTGCTGTATCGTCGGCGGTGCACTCCTGTACCCATACACCTTTGTCCGGACCGAGTCCATCATCGCAGCTGCATTCTTCCAGCAATTCTGCGTCCAGGGTGCCTGGGGTGTCATCCCCATCCATCTGATGGAACTGTCCCCTGGTGCTTTCCGTACCTTTGTCGTCGGCACATCCTACCAATTGGGTAACCTCGTCTCTTCAGCATCATCAACCATCGAAGCCCGCCTGGGTGAGCGATTCCCCCTCCCCGAGACAGAAAAGGGCGAGAGCCGATACGACTACGGCAAGGTCATCTGCATCTTCATGGGTTGCGTTTACGCATACGTGATCGTCCTTACATTCATCGGCCCCGAGAACCTGCGCGGCAAGTTTGACGTTGCCCACGACTCGGATGCCCGCGAGGTTGCTGGATCTCAAGCTATGGAGAACGCTGCCATGCACCACCGCAAGGCTAGGGATGAGGAGGAGAATGATCCTAGGATTAGTGGAGAGAAGCCCGAGGTTACACATACTCGGGATTAGATTTGAAAGGGGGTAGAAAAAAGAGAGGCCTGAGGTTATTTGGTGAGGAAAAAGCCCAGGTGATGGATATTTGTCAAGATGCCGTGTTTTTGACATGAGCGTCTAGTATATGTTAGCATTTTATGAGTTATGAATTGAAAGCATGAAACAATCACAATGATTCCTATCTTTGCATCTCGAGGGCCATCTCAAGAGTCATCACGCCCTTATGTTGACAATCAGCCTCTTGCTGCTGATTCCACAACATCTCACCATGACCCGCCCCCGCATTGTCTCCGTGGCGTCCCATTACGTATCACGACCGCTTCTCCAAAGGAACAAAGATCTGTCTTTTGCGGATCCGCGTCGTTTCGGACGTGTTATCCAATTTCTCCGGCCTCCGCTTTTCCGGGACTTGTTAATCATGCCAAGACTGACCGGCGCTTCGGGAGAGGCTTTTCCCCGCATTCATGGGATGTGAGGAGGAGGGGGATTCCAAATATTGTTGGAAATAATGAGCTGAGTTGTTGTCAGGGAAGGGCGAGATTGCTTTATGGGCAGACATTCGGCGCGTATATGTGTTGTTTATTACAGGCTCGAGTTGTGTCGGAGCTGTGATGTAAGAGGAGTCATTGCAAGTAAAACAATTGAGGTTGTCGGTCAAGTTATCTCCGAGTTTCAAACTAGAGACCGACGGTGTAGCATCCTGCGCTTGGCTATTTCTAGTTTGCATTGACGTAAAGGAGCGGGCGATCGGCCGGAGTAGGCTGTCGGTTCTTGGACAAGGTCGAGGTATATATACTCGATGCCCGAGAACCTTGAGAGCACAATTCACCCTGCAGATCACCGCAAGCATCCTTTCAAGACACCTTGACGGCCTACACACCTTTCCAAAGATACCCTAGCTTTTGTCAACTTTATTCACAATGCCTCTTTCTGGAAGCTGCATGTGCGGAGCCATCGCATACAAGAGCACCAGTGAGTGGCCTTCACTGTCTAATTGTACATATCTAATTGCTTATAGGTGACCCTGCTGTTACTGCTCTTTGCCATTGTGTCGATTGCCAAAAGGTGAGCGGCTGTCGTTGCTATTAGATATGCTATCGCTAACACATCCAAGTGGACCGGCGGCCCCTACACCACCAACGCCGTCGTCCCCGAAGATTCATTCAGCGTCACCAAAGGTAAATACCTCCAAACTTTGAATGAATAATTACATAAATTGACTTTTCTCAGGAACACCTAAGCACTGTGACATCACTGGCGCCTCTGGCAAGAACAACCGTCACTTCTTCTGCGCCGACTGCGGCTCTAGCCTGTACACACGTCTTGACATCATGCCCGGTAACATTGTCATCAAGGCTGGCGGTCTCGATGAGGGAAAGACGAATCTTGACAACAAGATTGATGTCGAGTTTTATTGCCGTGATCGTGTTGAATTTGTGAAGCCCATTGAGGGCGCCAAGCACGAGCATCTGTTTGGTTAGTTGTCACCGTTCGGATGTCGGTGTATAGATGGGGTCGGGTGACTAGACTACGATTGGCACGACGGATCTAGCTACATCTGTAAATATCAACTTTGCTTTTGGCGGTTTGTGCTGTGTTTCACAGCTATTGTCTCTGGCTACTCACCGGTGCTGATTTCACATCACATGAGCTTCCCCAATAGTCATCCAGTCATTCACTCAGTGGCTGTTTCTACAGAGACTGATGAGTGACGCCTCAACATTCCTTCTTGTAAGTTTTCTCTTGCCTCTCATCTTGAATAACTTCTCCCCTTGTAAACATCTCATATTCATATCACCCTCAAAACTTTGCAATTCTCTCCGTCTTCGGTCTGTCGCGCACGTCAGCTGGATCTGATTTGACGTCTCACAACGCCAGAGTGGGTCACACAGCTTTCTCCGCAAGTTGGAGGTGATCGCCTCCCAACCCAACCTCTTTCATCCTTGTATATCGCAGATAAAGAAACAGTTTTCATCCTTCACCGAGCAAAGGTTCCTTCTATTTCATCATTAAGACATTTTATAATCCAGGTTTCTCAAAAGTCATGGGATCTGCTCAGTCTACGACACGGGCCGAGGGCGCCGAGTTTGTCCTCCCACCTTTCAGTCGCGACATGACGACAAACTCTCCAGAGGCTAAGAAATGGGTTGAGGATGGCATAGTTTGGTGCTATGCCTTTAATCATGCTGAGGGAGCGAGGTGCTTTGAAAAGGCCATCGCTGCTGACCCTGCTTGTCCCCTTGCCTACTGGGGTCTCGCCTTTGCTCTAGGTCCCAACTACAACAAGCCGTGGAAGCACTTTGACGGAGACGATCTCAAGCAGACGGTTGGCCAGGTTCTTGATGCGTTGGAAAAGGCTGAGGCTCTGTCTTCAAAGGCTACTCCTGTTGAACGCGCCCTCGCCAGCGCCTTGAGACATCGCTATCCCGATGACGCGGATGCTCATAACAACTACAAAGTCTGGAACCATGCATATGCTGAGGCTATGAAGCCGGTGTATCAAGAGTTCAAAGATGACCTTGACGTTGCAACACTATACGCAGACTCTCTCATGAACCTTACACCCTGGGCCTTATGGGATGTGCGAACAGGGAAACCAGCGCCTGGATCAGAGGTATTAGAGACACAAGAGGTGATTGAGAGGGGACTCTCTCAAGATGGCGGATACGAGCATATAGGCCTTTTACATGCCTACATCCACGTCACCGAGATGTCAGCCGAACCCGAGAAGGGTCTTCTCGCTGCTGAGCATCTCCGTAGATTGGCAGAAGAAGCAGCCCATCTCGCACACATGCCATCACACCTCGATATCCTCATAGGAGACTACCGACGAGCCATCTCTGCAAACACCAAGGCTGTGCTGGCTGATGAAAAGTATGCGGCTCTCCGTGGAACCGGTGACTTTTACACCGTCTACCGAATGCACGATTATCACTCCCTGATTTACGCGGCCATGTTTGCGGGTCAGTATGGGGTTTGCGTCAAGGCTGTAGATCGGATGGAGGCGGCGCTTCCAGATGATGATTTGCGGCCTATGGCTGACTGGTTGGAGACGTTCCGATCTGTCCGTCCTCATATTCTCATCCGGTTTGGCAAGTGGCAGGAACTTATCGATCTTCCGCTTCCTGAGGATCAAGAGTTGTTGTGTGTGACGACGGCGACGATACACTATGCCAAGGGTGTGGCCTGGGCGGCGATAGGAAATGTTGAGGAGGCTGTCAAAGAGCGGGAGCTGTTTCTTGCGGCCAAGGCGAGAGTACCTGCCAATCGCATAGCATATCCCAACAAGTGCTCTGATGTTCTGGACGTGGCCGAGGCTATGCTTGACGGTGAGCTTGAGTATCGTCGGGGAAACATTGAGCTGGCGTTTACACATCTTCGCAAGTCGATCGAACGAGACGATGGGCTGCGGTACGCCGAGCCATGGGCGTGGATGCAACCCGCGAGACACGCATATGCCGCGCTGCTAATGGAGCAAGGCCGTATCGAAGAGGCAGCCGAGGTATACCGAACCGACCTTGGTCTGAACAACAAGCTTTTCCGAGCAAGGCACCACCCAAACAATGTTTGGGCACTGCACGGATATCACGAGTGCGCGGTGAAGCTGGGTCTAAAGGGCGAGGCTAGCATCATCAAGCAGCAGCTCAAGACGGCCATGGCGTTTGTGGATGTGCCTATCGAGTCGTCTTGCTATTGTAGACGGGATGTGGTGAATGAGTGTTGCGGAAAGACTAAGATCTAAGCTGCCTACGAGTGAGTAGCTGGGCAGGGGCGTCATATATAGTAGAATTTAGATGGTGTCATAATCGAGTTTGAATCTTCTCAAATTGGCTCATGATGATCCACAAACTCTCTCACCAACAACCGTCAGGCCAATTATTCATGATCTGTGCAGATTAAGTACCATATTTCTTTACTTAAGAATTGTTTGAGTCAAGTGCAAGTGAGTGGTATAGATCGTATGTGATTCCGTTATCAGACTCGCACCATGCCGGCGGTCACCGGGTCTTTGATGGCGGGGTTGCCCGATCTGCGAGAGATTCTGAACCTCGACATAGAAAGAAACTCATTATTGCTACTCCTGTCGTATTTCCTCTAATTGTTTACTGTCGGATCAGGTATTTTATTATCCAAAGCTTGACGTGTTTCTCAAGCCCGACATGGACGAAACGAAAACTTGGCTGGCAAGACCCCGCGTCTGCCCAATTCTCCGCCGACACCATCACCACTCTCGACCTCATTTCTGCTCCCCTGGACATCTACAAACTTGCCATATGCCCCGTCCTATAAAGAAAGGCGCCTGGTATGTTTCATGATGTTTCTCGCACTCGGTATAGAGCTGACTTGAGAGGACAGCCACACCTGTAGGCGACGCAAGCTCAAGTGTACGTCAAGACGTGGTCCATTCGTCCCACCGCTGAACTCATCCTGATATCTCATCTCAGGTGGCCAAGAACTACCTTCCTGTCAGCAATGTTCTAAATCGGGCCGCTATTGCGATAGATCTGAAAAGCCGACCCAGTTCAGTGCGTCACCCCCGCTGCTACGACTGCCTCTAGCTGACACTCACTTCAGTTCAACACCAGGAACTACCAGATCCCGATAGCCCACGACGTGCCCTCACAGACCAAAGGATAGCCCGATTATTCCACTTGTACACCTCTGAAATATCGCAATGGTACGATTTGAGCGACTCGACGGGTGCCTTTGGCATACTTGTCCCCAGCATTGCTCTAGACGAGCCACTCCTCTTCTGCGCTATCATCGCACTCTCTGCCATGCACGTTTGCAAGACTTCAGCGAATAGTTTCAGAAAACTGGCCGAATTCTATCATCACCGCTGTGTTCAGAGGCTCATCGAACTAGATCAAGGGGACGAGCTCATCACTCGAGGAGTCGCCCTCGCAGCGACATGTCTTTTACGATCTTATGAGATCCTCGATGGCGATATTGACCCAAACATGCACCTTCGAGGCGCTTACTCCATGGCACCCTTTCATGATGTACTGTCTGGTAATCTCCAGCCGGGACTGCCTGGCGCTGGCTTCTGGAACTATCTCAGGGAAGACATCACATTCAGTCTGTTTGAGAAATGTCCCCTCAAGATGGACTTGACCGCCACTCCGCTTCTGGTCAACCACCATTCAGCCCAAAGTTATCTCAACTCGATCACTCTGATACTAGGGAAGATCATCAACACCACATTCGGATGCGACGTGACGGGTTCGGAGTGGGCTTCTGCTGTAGAGATGTTGAGTCAATGGCGAGCAGCATGTCCAGAGCGAATACAGACCTTTTCTAGAGAACAAGCACAGCCAGGGACGATTAATCTATTCCCAGCAGTGTGGTTTCTACAGCCGTGCCATGGTGAGTCCTTACTTCGTCCCTTTCCTAAGAGCGAGCCCTGACAATGTATAGCGGCAACCATGCACTATTACCTTGTCGCTCTGACTATACTATGTGTCTACGCAAGCCCGCAGAATCTCGAAGACCTCGGGAAACTGGACCTTGTGGGCATCGAGGTCGAGTCCAAAGACCAACTTCTGGAAGCCTTTGCAGTGGAAATCTGCGGCATCGCATTCACAACCAAGATACCCTCCGTTCTCGTCAACGCCTTTGGCCCAATTGCATACTGTGCGTTGCCTACCCCATAACCTAACACCTTGGCTAACTGACCATTGTAGGTGCCAGATTCATCAACGCCGAACCCGCCCGCCAAGAGCTCGCCCGGCAACTCCTAGCCTGCAAATCAAGCATTGGATGGCCAGTTGAAAGACTCATAAATGACCTCAAATCTTTCTGGGGCGCGGAAAAGACAAATTGAAATGCAGAAGCAATTGTTGGTCGGATGACACCCCAGACGAAGCTCTATGGGGCAGGGTTTTCCGAGCTCGGGAAACCCGCATGGTCTTGGCTATCAACTGGAACTATAAATCATGATCCTCTTCTGGCTCTAGAATACAGTTCAACTCATTCCTCAGACTTTCTTTCTTCTTTTACAAGATTTATCATTATCATCTAGAGAAATGGCTGCCATGTTGCGAACCCGAACGATTCTACCAGTCCTGATCAAGAGGACCCGATCCTTTGCGACAGTATCCTCCACCTCTCAACTCGGAGTTGTTCAACCTTCTGTTAAGGAGATAAACAATTTGTCCCTTGACTCTAGGAACCTTGAAAGGGCTGTGCGACACATGCACAGGGATGGTTTGGTTGTCGTTGAGGACGTTGTTCCTCACGAGCACCTCGACCTCTTGAACAAGAAGATGGTTGAAGACGCCAATACTCTTCTGGCTCGAGGTGATAAGGGTCCTTATAACTATAACAAAGGAAACATTCAGCAGGATGCTCCACCTGTGGCTGAGTACTTTTTTCCATCCATCTTTACAAGTATGCGACCTGTCTAGAACACTCACCACCAATTGACTTACACATTATGACTAGACCCCGTTGCAACCCAAATCACCACAGCCATGATGGGCCCTCGACCAAAGTGGACATTCTGTTCCGCAAATTCAGCAATGGCAACCCTACCAGGAGGAACTCCCCAGCGTCAGCCGGTGCATTCAGACGCCGACTTTGCCCACCCTAACCACCCATTTGCCTTTGTCGTCAACGTTCCCCTTGTCACAACCACACCAGGAAATGGGTCGACAGAAATCTGGCTTGGCACACATAACAACTTTGGTCTTGACGAGCAGGAAGGCGCTCACGGTGAGAGGGCTAGTGGGCGTATCAGGGAGGATCTCTTGCGTCGGCGGAAGAAGGTCTCGCCTCCGCTGCAGCCCGTCATCAAAAAGGGTAGTATCATCATTCGTGACTTGAGACTTTGGCATGCGGGTATGCCCAACACTACTCAGGAGACTAGGGTGATGCTAGCTATAATCCATTTTGCTCCGTGGTTTAGAAACAAGATGAGGCTTGAGTTTGGGCAAGACGTCAAGCCTATCCTTGAGAAGTTGGAGAGTGAGGGAAGGCTTGGATTGGATGTGCCGGTGGATTGGGTCAGTAGGGAGATGGTGCTTGAGGGGTATTTGAACAGGGGATTTGGGAATAGCTATGACTTTGACCAGGAGCCATGAGTACATGTGGCTATCTCAGGGTCACTGGATGCTAAAGGCAACCGTCGAACATGTTGAGTTCGTCCCCTGTCATAATAGGAAGCGGTGCACATCGTAACATGTACACTTTGACATCGCAAAGAAATTAACCTTCAAGTATGGACTAGTGTAAGCTGAAAGGATACTCAAATTAATAACCAAAGCTAGCTATCTTCAATTCCAACGCCAAACTCCATTCATCACTCATCACAAGTCATTAGTCAGAGTCGCTGCTGCTGCTCGAGTTTCCATCAACACCGCGAGTTCGGTGCTTCTTGTTCTTCTTGTTCTTCTTGTGCCTATCGCGTTTGTTAGCATCCTATATTCGAACCGAGAGAATCCACTGGGAGACATACTTCTTGAACTTGCCCTCTAGCACATTGGCACCAATGGCACCAGCCGCGGCAGCGCCCAGACTACCGAGGAATCCGGTTCCGGCACTGTGAGCAGCCCAAGCCGCAGCTCCTCCGCCGACAAGAGTAGCGCCTAGGCCACGATCGCCGTCAGGGCCGGGTTGACCGGGAGGATATTGGCCTGGAGCACCACCGCCGGGATAAGCGGGAGCTCCGTACTGGGGTTGACCATGTTGTTGAGGGTATGGGGAAGTACCTCGCTGGTCATGCCCGGGTTGTTGACCGTAACCCTGCTGGCCGGGAGGAGGATGGGGAGAACCGTAGCCGGGCTGGGGAGAGTGTGAGGCGTATTGAGGCTGTTGCTGATAGCCTCCGGGAGCGGCACCGTAGCCTTGCTGAGGCTGGGAATATTGTTGCTAATATCTTGTTAGAAAGTGAGGATGCCACTAGAAACATTGGAGACAAACCTGCTGGGGATAACCACCCTGCTGCTGACCATAGCCTTGCTGTTGCTGCTGGGCATACTGAGGTTGGGCGTAGTTTTGCTGTTGGGGATAGCCTCCTTGCTGGCCATAACCCTGCTGCTGCTGGCCGTAGCCAGAGTTACCGCTGCCGCCGTAGTAATCTTGAGCTGACATTCTTTGTTGTGTTTGATAAGGAAATGGGTACTCGGAAGAGTCGGGATCTAGATGATAGGTATATCACGTGGAAGTTGAGAAGTGAAGTGTTTGATGATGGATGGAAGGAAAGGTGAGCCCTTCCCTCCCCCGCCTTTTAATACCACCTACAGTCCTACATAGCCAAACGCTCTTAGCTTGGTGACCACGCCAGAAGTGTGCCTTAGCTGACCAAGGTGCTCACGTCATGACCATCCAGAGTGCCCAGGGCGCAGTCACTGCGCGAAGCCACACGAACGCCCCCAAGGCCGATCTAACCGGTCCCGGGGTCTAGTTGAGTGAGCCAATAATGCCTCACACGTGACATTGCCGCGTGCAGAGGGCACGTTTGCGGGTGTGGCTGAGGCGGAGCAAAGCGCCGCTTCAGGTCTAGCTCCAGGGCGGTCCCCAGACCGGCCTTCTCCGGGCAGCAGACTCGGATTGACGAGTTCCCACTATCTCCGTGCCAAGTCCAGCCTTTGCTTTGATCTTCAGGGTCTCTCCCAGGGCTGAAACGCTAAGATTCGCGGCTATTGTGAGAATGCCGTGACGGACTCATCCGTAGGATGCAGCCATGATCGGTTAACATAGCAAATCAGATTAAACATTAGACATTAAAAACGTTGTGTGAAAGCTTACATGGCGCGTCTTTCTAGGCCAAATCCTTGAAACCCTGATCCACAGAAGCGCAGATCTCATCCACCACCTTATCCTCCTGCTCCTCACTCAATCCAAGCCCCAACGAGCCCGGCAGCCACGTAACCGTGTACACAAGATCGCCTCCCTTGACAGCGATCACGTTGAAAGTTATCGGAGAGCTTGCGACAGATCCAGGCTGAGCAAACACCATCTTTGTGATTCTTGCTGTTTCCTTCTCGGCGATGCCGTCAGTGTCAAAGGCGCCAACGTTGCTGATCCCGAAAGAAGAGTCTCGAGACTTTCCAACTTTGGATAAGGTCCACTTTCGGATGCTGGGCGCGTATCTTAGTAGTCCTACCGGCTGGTCGTGTAGTCTGACGGCGGTTGCGGCAAGCTCGCGCGTAGAAGCGCTGGCTGATTCCCACTCCTTGTCGGTTAGAGGCCCGGTGGCATCAGAGCGAGGGAAAGGGATATAACCGGCCGACACAAATTGTCCATCAACGTCGTTGGAGGCGCCGACGGACCGTCGCATGTTAGCAGGCGTCTCGGAGACAAGGTTGGTGAATTTGGCATCTGGCACGGTCTTGCTCATAGCACGGGCGATGAGCGCCTGCATTGTCCCCGTGAGCTTGGCGTCATGTGCCCTGGCAGCCTTGATCGCGTTTCCAACCAATGGGGCCTTGATCTCGCCAATCCTAAGCTTAGTGTAGTACTTTTCTGGGTTGTAGGTCATGATGCCTCCGGTGAAGGTGCCCTCGTTGACAGTAGATGCTCCGAGGCGCATGCCGAGCAACTTGACGAGAAAGTTTGGCATGAACAGCGCGATAAGGGGTTCAAGGAGGAACTTCCACGAGATGGGGAGTCTCTCGGGTGTGTCGAAGGGCTCTGTCAGTGGGGTTGCTGGAGGAGTAACAATTGCTGTCGGCTCAACAACAGGTGTTCCCCTACATCCAGCCAGGAAGCTCTTGTGAAAGGCAATTCCCGTCGGACCATCTCCAATCATGTGAGAGAATGAGAAAGCGACGAAGCATTCCGACGGCTTCAAAGGTAGCACAACGATCCTCCACGGTGGGTTGCCAGCAGTGAAAGGGAGATCCAGCTCAGGAACAAGCACCTTGCCAATAGCGCCCAAAGGATCAACGCTGACATTGGAATCATCAACAATTGTAATATGATCCTCTAGATTGATGCTAGACACACGCTGATAAAAGGCCTTCTCAGTGTGTCTATCACCAACAGTAACGCTAAAGAAGGGATGCTGGTCAATGCAGTTCTTCAGGGGCGCAAAGTAAGACGTCGGCGACTTGACGTCAAAGCCATCTTCAAATTCGTAGACGGCGCCGATGATGACTGCGTGATAGAAACCGAGATCTTCTCGGACAATCGTGCGCATCTCATTTGGACCTGGGGGATGTCAGTGTGGTTGTGGCGTAGGGTAGGGGGGGGTTTGACTTACTTGCGTACCGTAGGAACTCGGCCTTTTCAGACATGATGAAGAGTATATGCGCGATGAGTGACTTGAAATTAAAGATAGAGTTATATAAAGTGAGCCACTGCAGCAATTGACCTCGTTATCTATGTGGTTATGTATGATGTCTGAAACTGGCGGCCTCTTGTTGAGGCGTCACTAAGTTAAATGAGATGTGGGCCTCAATGGTGCGACATGACCAAACGGGGATCGATTTCGCATCCGAAGAAGCCGTAACCAAGACCTTGCCGTTTCAATTGCTCTAAGCGAGGGAAGGATTTTATTGCTGAAATCCGTAGGGCTGTTGTTGCCTTCGCTTCGAGTCAGAGCAAGCAATTGTCTTGGGCTAAATTACTGGGAAATGAGGTTTTTGAATCGGATGGTTTGTTTGGCTGGATTAATGTGCTTATGCTTATGCATGTGCGTGTTAATTGTCACTTTGTTATCTGATAACGGCTTGATATAATGTTCTTTGCGAGCATCTTTCGAGATCGCTAAGGATTAGGATCGCTTACAAGACACCACATCACGACAACTTGAAGTGTCCAAGAGTCTCTTGTTTTATTCGAACGGAAATATCACGGAGAAAATACTAAATTTCTCTAGAGAGTCATTTGGATTCATATTAAAACCCAATTTTATGTGCTGCTCTTACAGCACCCCCATATCACCGGCCTGTTGTCTGGTCATCAATCACCTCTTGTCTTCCAAAACAGCTTTGCTTCTACTAGAACACTCTTATCTTCCAATGGTAGACATCTATTCAGACTCTTGTCCATGTAAAATTAGCTTTAGGGCACCTCGGAGTCAACTAAGTTGGTTCACACAATCAGTCGCCAAGTTCTCTGGCAGCGTCTATCTAAAATGTTCGCCGCTTATTCATTCCACACAGAATGATCAGCTCAACAAACAACTTGAGGGTTTCTTTCGAGCTTGTTCTGGAAGATCCGACAACCGAGAGCAAATACTGCCACTATTTAATTTCTCATCGCACAGTGATGTTCTCCGTCAAGTCTCAGGCCTGAATATCAGAGCTCAACTTCTCCAGGGCTCGCTTCTGGTTTCCCATTCCAGCATAGTCACGGGTACCGGAATGTTTGCATCGCCTTGTATTCTTAGCATCATGCTGACTGGCTATTATCTAGACTTGGCCCGGATGTGACTGTAGGTGTGTGACGATGATCGGGAAAATCAGCCAGATAATATCACAACAGCAAGTGCACTAGCCCAACCTATCCTCAATAAACACACCTGAGTCGTATCGACTATATCATCGGGATCATCGTTCGCTTGTTGTATGGGTATCTGTTTTTGATTTGTCCCCTAACTTCTACCGAATAGGATAGCTGCATGTTTCCCACCTCCCGCTTGAGTGTGGCTTCCTCCCACAAAGGTACTGGCACTTGCTGATAAACAAGGTGACCGCTTTCGGTAAGGGCAAATGACGGGATCCAGCAATCGGACATATCAGATCGATCTAATTGACGCTTGTTTTTCCACTTTGCTCATTCTTCGCTCATCAAACTGGATGTGAACGAATGATTGGTCGCGTACTTGGCCTGGTCGGCCTCCCACAGATACGGCCCAACAAACTCCAACCCCTCTTGCTGGAGCCTGATGTTGAACAAGATGACTATAAAAGCAAGTCTGAAGGTGAAATCTTCTCTCCAACTCAAAACTTTTCCCTATCATCAACATCTACATCAGCATGGTCATGACCAAGCTTACCTCCGACGGTCTGAGTGGCCTCTGCTCTAAGGAGAAACTCCAACTCCTGGACACGGTCGACTCCCTCCGTTCTCATGGCATTAGTCACTACATCTCCCTCCCCCAGATCATTGTCTGCGGTGACCAATCCTCTGGCAAGAGTTCTGTCCTTGAAGCCATCTCGGGCGTCTCCTTTCCAGTCCGTAGCAATGTCTGCACCCGCTTCCCTACCGAGTTAGTCTTGCGAAAGACTGCCCATACCGGTGTCAATGTCCGCATTGTCCCACACCACTCCCGCCCAGAGTCTGAACGAAAGACCCTGGCCAGCTTCCACGAGACACTCGACGCCTTTGACGAGCTCCCTGAGCTGATCGAGCGTGCGAAGGCTGCCATGGGCATCACTACTTTGGGCAAAGCCTTTTCAAACGACCTTCTCCGTATTGAAATCAGCGGTCCAGATCGCCCTCACCTTACCATCGTTGACTTGCCTGGCCTCATTCATGCTGAGACCAAGACTCAGTCAAAGTCCGACGTCGAGATGATCAAGAAGGTCGTCAGAGGCTACATGAAGGAACCACGAAGCGTCATACTTGCCGTCGTGTCTGCCAAAAACGACTACGCCAACCAAATCGTTCTGCAGTTGGCTCAGCGAGCTGATCCCAAGCGCAACCGAACCCTTGGAGTCATCACAAAGCCCGACACTCTTCACCCTGGCTCCGAGAGTGAGCAGAGCTTCATCAATCTGGCCAACAACAAAGACGTCGAGTTTCGCCTCGGTTGGCACGTCCTTCGAAACAGAGATTCTGAGAAGGACTCTTGGGGTCAAGAAGAGCGGAACGCCATGGAAAGAGACTTTTTCTCTACAGGTGACTGGGCTTCACTCAATACATCTGACTGGGGCATCAACACTCTCAGAAACAGACTCAGCAAGCTGCTTGTTCGACAAATCGCATCCGAGATTCCTCACTTGATCAACGAGATTTCCGCCAAAGCTGGGTTGCGTCAAACTCAACTCGACCGACTGGGCCAGCCAAGGGCTACTATTGGCGAGCAGAGAACTTATCTCATCCAGATTGGCCAAGATTTTCAGGCCATTGTCAGGGCTGCAACGGAGGGGAACTACACCAACCCCTTTTTTGAAGATGCCATGTCCGAGGAAGGATATCAAAAGCGCTTCCGAGCCGTCATTCAGAACCTTGGCCAGGACTTTGCCAAGGAGCTCGACAAAAAGGGAAAGCTTATCCGAATCCATGAGGAATCTGTGGAAGAACTCGATGACGATGACCCTACCATGTCTCGACAAGAATACCTTGACAAGATTGTCAAGCTGATGAAAAGAAGCCGTGGAAGAGAGCTTCCTGGCATGTTCAACCCCTTGATTGTGGCTGATCTATTCAGAGAACAGTCTTCACCATGGGGAGATCTGGTTCGAGCCCACGTCAAGAATGTCTGGGATAGCGCTCGCGAGTTTCTCCGACACGTTGTCATGCATACAGCCAACTTGAACACTGCAGACACACTGCAGGAGTTTGTTCTTATGCCGAAGCTCGACAAGATTTTCAAAGGGCTGAGCGAAAAAGTAGAGATGCTACTGAGCCAACATCAGGAAGGACACCCGATCACGTACGACGACTCCTTCATCGACACTCTGCAAGAAATCAGAATTGAGCGGCGAACAGCAAAGATGCTTATTACACTCAGACGTAAATTCGGCTGGGTAGAGGCTCTCTCAGCCAATACACTCAATCAGTCATCTGTTAACTTGAAGGACCTGGCCAAAAGCCTGGCTAGCCTCCCAAAGCCAGACATGAACTACTTTGCAGCCGAGGAGGTACTTGATGCCCTCGAGTCTTACTACAAGGTTTGAACCCATTCTTTCAATATCAAGGCCCGCGAAGTGCTAACTGATATCAGGTGGCTATGAAGAGATTCATTGACGATGTTGCCGTTGAGGCTATCGAAGCCAGTCTGGTTACTGAACTTGGCAAGCTCGTTGACCCCGTCAGTGTGTCTATGATGTCGAACAACGAACTGAATCAGGTTGCTGGAGAAACAGAGGTCAGCAAGAGGTTGCGCAAGGACCTCGAGACTGAGCTGGGGGTGCTGAATGGCGGCATGGCAATCTGCAGACAGTTTGCTGGGTTTGGCTCCCTTGGTGAGTAAACTTGACACAGTGGGAGTGAGTCTTGCAGCTAATTATAACCCGGAAGATCTTATTCGGGACGGCCTCGACCCAAATTCCGATCCGGAGCCAGAGCCCGACTCGGACCAGGACGATGCTTCTGAGGGTGAGGTCCCATTTGAAGCGGAAGCGGAGGACATTCCACAAGAAGAAACGCCCTCTGTATGAATGACTATCGACAAACACCCCTAATAAGGGGGAAGACTCTGGGGTGTAAAAGCTGATTAGCATCAGATGTCTGACAACGCTGGCCAGCGATCATCGAGCCAGGATTACCTTTGGGACTTCGGGACGGTAAAGCCACAGCCTGAAGCCGACCCAGGGCCGTCTATTGATTACGATTCGCCTCGGAAGGTCTCCTATCCACTTACTAAGAAGGAGAAAAAGAAGCGGAGGTTGAAGGAGATGAAGGAGAGGCTAGAGAGGGCAGAGAGGGAGGCGAAGAGTCTATTTCTTGACTCTGCTGCTCCTCTTCCTGAAGATGATGAAGCTGGGACGATGAAAGATTTTGAGGATTATCTATTGACCAGGGGCTGACGGGGATTTGGAAAGCCTAGGTAGCTTTTTTAGTCTTGAGGAACTTAAAATTTCTGGTAATATTTCCAAGCTCGCCACCCTTTAGAACCTTTGTTGATCCTTACGTGAAACTTCACAAGGAATGTGATCATAGCACGAAGTGGTTGAGTATAGCTTCTGACTTGGTACTTTGGAGTGAGGATGTGAGGCATTCGCTTAATGATTACACATGGGTATCAGTTGTTTGGATCTTCTCTCTTCGACCATTGGCTGAGTTTAATCCTATAAACGCCGAAGTCTATAGCACCGGCATATGTGAGGGGATGGCCAACTCATGAAGCGAGGGCATTGTGGGTTATCTAGACCAAATCGAGTCAAACTGGCGTGATAAGAGGGGCTCTGCTTATGCCAAGGATGACGATTAAGCTGTCAGCACCAAGGTTCTTTTGTATCCTTGTTCCTACCATCAGGTGATGTATATCTAAAACCTATAGACTGTAACTTCACTGCATACTTTCTCTTCCCCTCCTCGTCTATGATCGCCAGTTTCAAGAAGCAGAAAACTCTTCACTCAACTCATTGTTGTCACATCCTTCTTTTACTCCGTCAGAGCTCTCATTTTGACCATGGTTCAACTTCCCGATCTCCCAACGGAGATTCTCGACAAGATTCTCCTCAACATCGGCCCGTTTGACGATGACAAGCTGAAAGAAATAAAAGACGTGGTTGAGAATTTCGAGGATTACCGCGCCTCTGTGAAATCCGTGGCTGGTCTCTGTCGCACTTGCAAGGCTCTACGACGAGTAGCCCAGCCGATCCTATATCGATTCCCCCTCGCCTATGATGATAGCTTCGTCTCCCTTGTTCGCACACTCGCAACGCGAGAGGATTTGAAGAAAAAGGTTCAAGGCTTGGTTATAAAGTTTGCACCCGGTACCGGAGAAAACCCACATGTGGTCATCTCGCCAGAGGTTGCACCCAAAGCCGAAGAAAAGCGGGAACTTGTCATTACACCTGATGACCAGGAGCTCTTTAACAAGCTAGTTGCAAAGTATCCAACAAGAGCAAACGGGGAATCGATCGATATCCCCTCAACCTGGGCTACTGGGGATAAAGACCCAAAGGCTGAATTCTCCAGTAACCCCAGGCTTATCCTGGCCGCCTTGCTTCTTACGCAAATTCCTAACGTGGAACGCATCTCGATGGACATGGGCTCGGATACCGATTTCCCATTCAGCCAACCTGGATCTATGCCTCGCCTTGTCGAGCTCAACGTCAATTATTCAGGAAAATTCTGCCTCGACTTGATGAAACTCGATGGCGTGCTAAAGGCTGCTCCAGCTCTGAAGACGCTCAACACGGTGAATGTTTATCTGCAGAAGGAATCGAAAGGCATCCCTCACGACACGCTCACATCCCTTGAACTCGTCGATGCTGCCCTCGAATGGGGGAGCTTTAAGATGATAATGCAGGGCTTCCCCAATCTGGAGCGTCTCTTGCTTAAGCCCTCTCATTCTTGCGTGCTTTCACACGAGACCGCATTGTCGGCATACCAAATTTTGAAGACCCTTCCCATTCGAGCAGATACTTTACGACATCTCCACATGCTCATCCGACCGATGGAGTGGGAGGGAGGCTTATACGACGCGCCCATACCCAGCCTTAAAGGAATGACGTTGTTGGAAACCCTGTACGTCGACTATGCGAATCTATGGCCGGACAAGGCCAAGACGGGACTGGTAGAGTTCCTTCCGCCTTCGATTCGGATCTACGAGCAGGACTACACTCATCCCGAGTTGATGCCTGCGATGCGCGCCTTGGCTAGGAAGGCGCCTGAGAAGTTTCCGAATCTGAAAAAGGTCACCTTTGGGAAGTTTTATGAGGATGATGAAGATGGGTCTCCTGTGGTTGAGAGGGCTTTTGGGAAGAGGGGTATTGAGTGTGTTTTTGAACCTGATGATAAGAAGGCCTTGGAAGTGAGGTAGTGATAGCAGCACGATAGGGCTGATAGTCGAGGGCTGTCAATGTCAACCTCGGACATCCGAAGAGAACGGAGAAAGGGTGGATCGTGTTATACGAAGTTCCTTTTACGTATAAAGTCTTGTCTCGGACGGAACAAGTTTCATCCATTACCTTACGCTAAAGCCGATTAGAATCGAGTTTAAACCGAGCTGAACTGTCTGATGTTCCATGACACATGCATGTACCTTCACAGATCACAACTCCGAGGTTGATCTCATGGACCACCGCCCAGCTACGCGATCTTCACTAGCATGTATACCATGTCGAAATCAGCACCTACGATGTGATGCCGTGAGCCCTTCCTGTTCAAGATGCCAAGGACTATCGAGGCCTTGTTCATATCCCGAGTCACGTCGTACGGGAAGGTCAAGGGCTCGAAAGCCGACATCACAAAGTCCTCTCACAGTTTCAACACCAGCACAGTCTCTTGAGGATTGCGGACTTTTGCAACCGAATGCGAACCAGCCAGTCTTCACTACAATTCCAGACGCCGGAAGCAATCGGGTATTCGATACCCTTCTGAACTTGTACTATCAACGTTTCCACTGCAGTCACCCTTTTGTTCTTCCGAAAGCCGCCCTTCAGGATATTCTCACTGCTGAAACGCCAAGCATTCAACGCCTGATTTCGGCTATGCGATATATAGGTTCATTCTACACCGACCCACCATCAAACCGAAACGACCTTGTGGAAACAAATACAGAATCTTCTGAGGTGGTCGATGGCTTCTCAGTCCAGGCAACTCTGCTCATGGCTCTAGCAAAGAGCATGTGCTCCGAGCAAGCACCATCCGAAGAGCTTTTGACAAAGGCAATTCAACAAGCCAAGAGCATTGGGATGCACACCAAGAGTTTCGCCGATGCTGTGGAGGGTTATAATCATGTGCTTGCAGAAAGCTGGAGGCGAACGTGGTGGATGATATATGTCGTCGACTCCAACTTTTCTGTCATCAGGCGGGATCATAGGACGATTCTTAAGAGCGGTGATTATGATGTCGGCCTACCGTGTGAGGATCAAGACTACTGTTTAATGGTTTGTTTACTTATGATTCTGTTGGGCGACTTTCTGACTCTTAGTTATTAGGAAATACCCCGAGGAGCCCCTTCATGGCAAGACTATTGCAACAGAGAATTTGCCCTAGAAGAGAAGGAATTCTCTTCATTCGCATACTTCATCGACGCAAATGACATTTTTGTCTCTTCATTGCGAGCATCTCATGAATTTCAAGACGTTTCCGAAGCAGAGACTCTCTGCGATAACTTCGAAGCTACAATAGCAGGCTGGTTTCTAATGTTGCCTGATAGCAAGCGTGGTCTTTGTATCAAGCCTGCATCTGTGGATCAACTCATGTTTCAGGCTTACATGATGATGTACACGTAAGTGATCCTTTGATGATACCTACTGTATCTATAAACTCAGGGCTGTTCAGATCAATTACTTACATCCATCGGCCACTTTCCACTCTTCGGTACAACGTCGCCGAAGATATTTCCAGCTGCGGCTCACCTCCTCCGCCACTAGCTTCTGCAACCGGGGTTGGCAGTCTATTAGACGGTCGTACACATTTGCAGAAGTTGCTGGAAGCTATCCAGAAACAGAACCAGTGTCTGATAACCCTTCCCGTTGAGGCGGTTCAGATCTCACCGTTCACCATCTGCATGATTGCATGCTGCACTATCGCTCACCTTGTCGCCTACAAGTCTGCACTTGGACCTCGCGAAGCCGATGTGGCTCGGTCTCGCATACGGGTTTGTATGGGCACTCTTAGGCACTATGAAGACATCTGGCCTCGGGCAAAAAAGATATTGCGTGAGCTAAAGTGCATCGCTCATACTATTATGGAAGCCGTTGCAATACCACAGCTACCTTTGACGGACTATGAGATGTTAGTTGAGCAAGAGAGCATAGCAGTTGATCTGCTGGAAGAAGAGTGGCTGCATGCTTTTGCGAGAGATGGTGGCTTGTCAGTGTAAAACTATACTAGGGGCTAACAACTCTAGACAAGCGAGGCATTGGATGACTCAAGTATGATTACTATCGTTGGTTAGATAGTGAGTATTTAAATCCAATTCGACTGTAATCCGACTGTGATTCGATTTATATTTGAATGAAAATCGAATTTAATTCGATTAGAATTTGATTAGAATTCTAATTAATTTATCACTGCTCTTTAGAATATGCTTAGATATGCCTTAGTAGTGCATGCTCTTCTCAGCTCATGCCTAACATGAGCATAATATTAACATCTGCCTCTCCTTTCTAATATTTACATCGACCGGCCCTTTATGCTAGCTCATCTCCCATATTCCGTCGTCGGACTCCGACCTGGGCTTGGCATAAATTTCCGAATAGCCTAAGGGTGGGACCAGAGCCAAGGGTTCGAATAGCCTAACATGGAGATGGAGATGATGGAACTGAAAACATTGCCTTGAAAAACCTGCATCTTTTATCTATTTTACCATGAGATTTCTCCCCTTCTCTTGTGTGTCAATCGTCTTCACCCATCATGGCGCACTTCTTCCGAACGACGGCCTTTGGCGCCGCCGCACGAGCGATATCCGGCGATCGACTCCTGGCATTTCCAACCGACAAGTACAAATACTCAGAGAGGCAGTCCTCTGGCTCGTCTCAAGATGACGACCAAAGTCTAGTGGTTGTTGGATGGTAAGTGCTGTGAACCTGGCCCGGGCTATATACTCATGGCGATTAGGGAGTCGAGCGACGACCCGGAGAACCCCCATAACTGGTCAACGGCGAGAAAGACTGGAGTTTCGTTTCTGATTTGGTACGTATCGACTTGGAGTTGCCGTTTGAGGGAGCATCTCTTGCTAACGGAGTGGCATAGCATGTATACGTTTACAATCTACTGCGGATCTTCCATCTACGTCCCCAGCACCGAGTGCGTCCCATATCGATTGACAATTACGCAATGCTAACTCTAAACAGGCAGGTCATCGAATCTTTTGGCATTTCAGAAACCGTCGCGTCTCTTGGTTTGGCCCTATATGTCCTTGGCTGTGCGTTCAGCAACTCCTTTCTAGGGTGCTCGGCTAACTTTGACCCTTAGATGGGCTTGGCCCGTTGCTATTCTCGCCCCTGAGCGAGATGCCCTGCATCGGCCGAAATCCGATTTACATCATCACGTTTGCAATCTTTATAATTCTTTCCATCGCTGCAGCCTTGTGCCAAACCTTTGCTGGTTTCCTTGTTGTCAGATTCCTCCAGGGGTTCTTTGGAAGTCCTTGCCTGGCAACTGGAGCTGCGACATTGACTGACATGGTACGAAAAACGAGTTGCCCATCTCTCCGATCTTCTTCCTAACGCGAAACAGTTCTCCGTCATCTACATCCCTTATAGTCTGGCAGCATGGTCCGGCGCCATGTACTGTGGCCCTGCCCTGG
Organism: Fusarium sp. AF-6; assembly: GCA_003947015.1. Classification (NCBI taxonomy): domain Eukaryota; kingdom Fungi; phylum Ascomycota; class Sordariomycetes; order Hypocreales; family Nectriaceae; genus Fusarium; species Fusarium sp. AF-6. The sequence goes on from NKCJ01000490.1 coordinate 26,785, forward strand.
GACCTCTGCTGTCCGGATTTTCCGTCACCGCAAAGAGGTCAGTCCCACTCTTGAAATCACGATACTCTCTCTGACAAAAAAAATAGTTGGCGATGGTCAATGTGGGAGCTCCTTTGGTTGTCCGGCTTCATGTTCATCCCGCTGTTCTTCCTCTTGCCCGAAACCTCGACACCGACGCTTCTATACTACAAGGCTAAGCGTCTTCGAAAGGAGACAAATTCCACGAGATACGTCTCAGAAGCTATAACCTCTAACAGCGTCTCACGCAAGGATATTGCTAAGATGGCCTCGATAAAGCCGTTTGAAATCACCCTCAAGGATCCGGCCATCGCTTTTGTCAATATTTACGCAAGTACCCGTTACCTCCAATTGCTTGAAAGATGCTAGCTAACATGTGTCCTCAGACATCCTTTACATATGGCATCTATTACTCCTTCTTCGAAGTCTTTCCTCTCGTATACCCAAAGATCTACGGCATGAACCTCGGCGAATCAAGCGCAGTTTTCGTCTGCGTCCTCATAGCATGTCTTCTTGGCGCTTTCCAATACTGCTCCTGGTACCGTCTCTTCACCGAGAAGCGCTTCAAAAAGCTCGGCACTTTCGATTCCCCCGAGACATACCTACGTCCTGGACTTGGAGGAGTCTTTGGTGTCACGGCCGGCATGTTCCTATTTGGCTGGGCTGCTCGAAGCTCTATCCATTGGGTTATGCCTACCATTGGCATTGTCATGTATTGCGGATGCGGATTTGTTGTTGGGATAGGCATCTTTATTTACTTACCGCTGAGTTATCCGCAGTACGCAGCCAGTCTCTTCGCTGCGAATGACGCACTTCGGAGTTCCTTTGCTGCCGCTGCGATTCTCTTTGGGAGACCGTTGTATATCAACATGGGCGTTGCAAAGGGGTGCAGCCTGCTGGGTGGTTTGAGCGTGTTTGGTGTTATTGGCTTCTGGTATTTGTTCATCTATGGCGAAAAGCTTCGCAAGAAGAGTCGATTCACTATCCACGATGAGAGTCGAGATTCTTCGTAACACGCATTTCCGTTTAGGACGGTTTGTGCGTGCGCTGAGAAATACCATTTCGTTCCTATGTATTAGGCGGTCGAAGTCTAGGAACCGGGGTCCAACTAGCTCTCGAGTTAGGCAACATTCCCTATCCAAGATAGCAAAACTCTACTCACCGCTCAAAAAGCATTTATATATACCAACGAAACTCTCTGTGATCGTAAAATGGGCTGCCTTTGAGAGCCTGCCAGGCTATGCTTGAGAGGTCCTAACCCTGCGGCTAGAAAAGATGTGGCCGTGTTCGCATATTCTAGTCATGTATGTTGAACTGCTCTGGTTGCTCGTCTGAACTCTCATCGCCTCATTTTCAACCGTAGAAACTCTCCGGTCTCAGCTGCGCATTCAAAAGGTTGAAAGCGAGCCCAATCGAGGCGCCGAGAAATTCTCCGGGTCAAAAAAAAGGCCCTTGAACTCAAATCTTGGAGTTTCGACATGCGGCAAGTTCGTGAAGCATCTGGTGATATAAACATCGAGAATTCCGCAACTAACTCCTAACAACTTACCTTCAACTTTTTCCTGGCAGAATTCCCCTTCCTTGGCTGCCTGATCTTCCTGGTGAGGTGTTTTTTGTGAAATGAGAAAAGATTGTCGAGCACGTACTTATCCCACTCGGCGATGAAATCCTTTTAAAGGCTTCTTTCTCGTGGGAGCTTATAAATACCAATGCAGTCTAGGCCTGTTGCCCTTCCGATAATATCCTCAGTGTGTGTACGTGTACGGCGCCTATCACCTCCCTCCCTCCTCCACAGGTCTGGTGGTCTATAGATCATGCCACTGGGAGAACAGGTAGCCCTCTTAAACCCGAGATTTCGACATCTTTCGCCAATGGGAGGTCCGAGATGGTGTTTGGCTGTCAGACCAATCTGCAGATGGGCCCCGCCCCGGCGTTGGCCGGTTGTAACACTTCTGTGGAGATACCTCCGGGTGACGCCATCGCGGACCCCTGGACGACGAACAACCCGGAGGGGCAGGGCTGGGCTGTGAGCGGGGAAAGACTTGAAGGGTTCGGGGGAGGTTTACCGGGGGGGACGTGAGTTTCGGCTCCGGCTTCGTTGCTCGGACTTCAAGACGGCTCGAGTGTCTGGACGAATGCATCTCGACAACAGGGT
>NKCJ01000491.1:0-28738 GCA_003947015.1 Fusarium sp. AF-6
GTCCTGTACGTGGCCACCAGATGGAACCTGAACCCTCCTCTAAGCCTCTTCTTTTTTGCCCCGTCTTCGGGACATGCAAGGCCAGTAAGCGGATTGATATAATAGCCGCCCATATCACCACTCTTGCACTTTCTTTAAACCAGAACAACAACACCAACAACACAACACAACTACTACAACTACGACTACAACTACAGCGAACAATACCACAGACTTCTACAGCTACAGTCACAGTCACACAGACACAGCCAACAGTCTAGAATCAACACCACGAACTTCACCACTTCTTCTTCAACCACAACCACATCCACATTCACAATGGAGCCTACACCTCGACAATCTCGCTCTTCCTCGTCCGCCTCGCGACGATCAAACCTCACCCTCGACCTCTCGTCCATCCCGCCCATGACCCCGCCCACACCTCCCTCAAACACTCTCCTCTTCACCAACCTCGCCGACCCTGCCATCTTCCTCCCCGAGAACCTCGACGTCATCCGCGACCTCATCTCCCACTCGGCCACCATCCACGCCTTCTCCCCGCTCAAGTCCTTCCGACGCATCGTCGTCTCCTTCTACGACGAGCAGTCCGCCATCGCCGTCCGACAGATCTGGGACAACGAGGCCATCATGGGTCAGCAGTGCCGCGTCTACTTTGGCAAGCCTACACCTGTCGATCAGCGAGATGAGCACCTTGCTCTCCCCGACGCCGGCAAGCTCTTCTTCATCTCTCCCCCTCCTAGCCCTCCCCACGGCTGGGAGGATCGTCTCGAGGACGCTCCCAACAAGCTCGTCCACGCTGAGGATCTGGCCGATGCTCTGGCTAAGCTTCACCACCGCGCCGGTCCCGTCGATGACGTTGCCACCTCGCCAATCACACCTCCTGACTCTGCTCTTCCCGGCCGCACGCGCTCGCGATCATCCACTCTTATCTACAAGCCCAACGAGGAGAGCAGCATGCCTGCTGTCTTTGTCGAGGACATGACTGATGAGCCCATCGAGTACAGCCCTGTGGAGCCCACCAAGCCCATCATGGCTCACACTGCCCGGCCACCTGTCGAGCTTATGAGCGACGCTTAAATGGCTTGACCAGTAGCAGAATGGAGCATCTATAGATCAAGAATCATACAACAGATTCTTTCTAGTCTTTAAGGCGTTTCACAGGGGATCAGTAACACACGGGAGGGTTCGGCTGGTGACAGGATCGAGCGGGTCTTCTTTTTATTTCATAACGGGTTCGCAACGGGAGCATTTTCAGCATTGGTTCTTTGAGTCGCTGGAGTTGGGTAAAAACAAGCATTTTTACATTGGTTGTCTGCTGCATATCGCAGACTTGGCCCAGATAGGAGCCTCTGTACTATAACTATTCGGAAATATTAATATCTGAAACCAAACTCTGGCTGATTGCTCTATCGCTTGTGATTTGAACAATGTGCAAATGGCGACTTGATGCCGCTCGACCGATAGGACGTCTGCATGATTGCTGACCTCCATCAGAAGGGCCTTGTGACTTGAGCATATCAGGCTCTGTGTGTGAGAAACTACTTCAGCTGGCAACTTTGAAGAAGAAGATGCCCCAGATGAATTACTTCGACTAGAATTATTGAGTAAATTTGCTGGTTCAAGTTGCACATTCAGAGCCTCGAGTGTCATGTTGCTGGACATCCTTATCATTGAGGACAGGAGGTGCCTCTTCGTCAAGAAAGTGACAACTATAAAGCCCAGCCGATACCTCCCTACCTACCCCATAAACATAAACACGCGTCTACCCATAAAACCGACTCTGTCATAGCAGACCAGACTTGGGACTCTATCCAACCCAGACTTCCCACCCCTGTAGGTAAGTATGTAGCCCCCCCTTCTTTATGCTCATATCAAACTCACATCGGGAGCCTGACTAGGCTAAAATTCTCGACAAGATGACCAGATGCCCAGACTGCAACGGCAGCGGGGAAATCAGGGTTACCTGCGACAAGTGCGGCGGCAACGGCAAGGTCTCCATTCGATGCTGCGTGGAGCGCAACTGTATGCTGTGCCATGGAAGAGGGCGGAGGAGAATCCAGTGTAATAAATGCCACGGCACGAAGTACGTTCGGAGAGAATGCAGGCGATGTGATGGCACGGGACACATTCATTATGATTCAGACATAGATGATGATGATTGAAATTTGAAATTGAAATGCTTGGGGTTTGTTTGGATGAGTTTAACTGTTGCTGCCTATGTCTTTGCTGTAGGACACTTACACAGCCTTCCTTGACTGAATGAAAGAGAAATACCTAAATGAATGTGCCTTATCAAAAATCCAGTTCGCCTCGTGATAAATAATTTGAGAAAGTAAAAGATTCGTCACGAGAGGCTTTGCACCAAGTGCGTCTGCGCCATAACTGACGAGAGCAGATGGCGCGGCACGCCTCGCAACCATCCCGACGAAGATGAGCCCACGAGCCGAGCGAGGCTGACCACGGCCACGGCCCCAACTATTGTCCCGACTACGAGCACAGCCCGGATGGGCATCTTGGACTGGCGTCGTGTCATCAACCTTAGCGTGCCTGACGTTGACACGGCCTCCTCCTCCGAATCCTCGGGGGGTTGTCCAAGCTCTGTGAGCATGCCTATGCGCGGGAGATATTGGAACTCGAACTTTGTGGATTCGCCGATTCCGCCAATCTTTTTGCTGTGGATCATGAAATGTGCAAAGCTTTTGAATTTCTGTTGTGCTGCGTCAGCCACATTTGTTCCTTTGGTCTCGTATCTCCCTTTCCCTAGATGCAGGGTCCAGGGGTAAACAGACAACACATCCATTCTGAGCCGTCTATTTGGATAGAGGTCAAATTAGAAATGGAGGTGGGGAAGGTGATTGCTGATGTGTTGTTTGTACTGATCATGTACGTACCCTGTCCCGGCTCCTCTGCATGTCAGTCGGCAGCCAGGGGTAACTATAGCTCAACCAGTAGAGCACGACACATTGCACCCAAACGATTGCACGGTAATGCCATCGAGGCTTTTCAATGCCTAGTGCACCGGCGAGATCATCTCCGTTGAGTTGGTAGGCTTGGGCAGCGAGTAGTTCGCGGGGTGCGTGCAGTGGTGGAATGCGTGCTTCAGCTGTGAGGATATTGTTGGCAAGAATGCGAGAATTGGCCGACGGTGCCATTTCAGAAGTCATGACAGATTCCATCATAACCTTGGCCTGTGCAGGTGTAGCCATCCAGTCCACTGGTGTGCCCAGCAAGTATCCGACCCAGCGCCATAGTGCAAGGTAGTCGGTTATCTGCTGATCCGTCAAGTAGATGCCCTGTCGCGGAAGAGCCATGTAAATAATGGCTACCGAATAAACGGAAATAGTGCCGATCGAATGCAAATCATTGATCGGCACTCCCCACTTGTCCATGTCGAAATAGCCTGGTCGTTCGTGCTCCAGTTGCATAAGCCGACGTCGAACTGCCGCATGCAGTAATCGAACCCGCACTGACGAGACGTAACCCTTTCCACCAGGTTTAACGGCGTCAACGTCTTCGACAACTTCCATGAAATGTTGCAGTGTCTCTAAAAGACGACGTCTGGTAACTCGAACTCCAAATCCTCCTGTTCTTGAGAGAGTTTCGACAACACGATATGCGCCCATTCCGCCTAGTAGTGACTTGTATAAGAGCTACAACATAGTTAGTAAGTATTACTTATTTATAGTGACCTTGACTTACACCAAGGAGAATTTGAGCACTGTATTGGTAAACCACACGTTGACCACGTTCAATCTGCTCCCAGTCAACCCACTCAGGGACTGTCGAGGCCTCTTCCCATAGTTGGCCTAGCACCTCATCCGAGTCGGCGTACTTTTGTAGGAGAACATAAAGATCCCTTTGGTTATCTCCAGCACCATGAGGACACCTCCATGCTTTCGAGGTCGGCGGTGAGATCTCATCCAGACGGTCTAATGCGTCCGTGGCCAACTTGTCGTACGAGTAGAGCAAGTGAGCAATCTCAGGTGCCGTCTTGTGTTTGGAAGTCCAATAAAAGTCATGACCCCAGACTGTTCTAAAGTCATCGAATTCAGACATGTGAGAGTGAGGATACATGGTTTCGATAGAGAATTGAGATTGATACCGGACAGAACCAGGAGAAGATCCAACAGGAAGGGACTTGGCAGACTTTAAACCCCCAGAACCAACACCCAGAAATCTTCACAAACTGATGACGAGGACTACTCGGCACATGACGGCGGACACTTGTCGCCGCTTGCCCACCCCTTGAATGGGTCGGGATCACCGTCAAAGACCTCAACATCCTGGCTCCCGTCTGTCTGCATGTTCTCGATGGAGCTTGGTGGGTAACGAACTGAATCAAATCCCCACTGGGTAACGAGGGCGAAATGGACAGGCGAGTGGAGAGGTTGCAATGCGAGAGAGGCCGGGAATAGGCATGGAAGCTCGGCTATACCGTAGAAGAATAGCAACCGGTCATGACGAGACACACCAGAGAGGCCAGAAGCCAAGAGGCGGCAATGCATATCAGGATCTGGAGGTACCGTACGGGCCAAGGTTCTTCGGGCCAAGGAGAGACCCGAGACAGTGGCATTCCCTCATGCTAAGTTGTCAGGAAGAGCCTCCTATAGGCCAGCCGCATTTCCGGGAGAGACATGCCGCAACCAAGACGGTGCTCCCACCTTCTTGTAAAGTCCAAGAGTCCGAGTCTGGGCCAACCGAATGCATTAGGGCGGCGGCAAGAGTCCCCATCGAGTCCACCTCTTGTTCCCGGCGAGGGAACTGGCAGAGACAAGACCCTCTCCGGGCGCATGGATGACATTGTTTGATTCAGACTTGTGTGTGTGTGTGTTCCAGAGGAAAGGTAACCCATTCAGAGCGCAGAGAGTTCCCGAGCCGCTTCGTCAGTCAATTCCGCTGCAGCATAAACTAGACAGTCTCCTCCTAGATCCATAGACGGTCTTGCTAACTCCCAACGCAACAGGCTGTGCAACATTTGAAGTGGACCTTTTGTCCTCGGAGCGGCACCGCACCGCAGGTTGACATTTGAAATTGACACGGGACAAGGATGATTGACCTGATCTTGTTCAAACATCTTGACGTGGTTGGCATGGATAAAACGGATTGTTCTAAGCGAAGCTCCCCCGACTAGCCATCCCAGGATCAGGATCAAGCCGGTGACCGTTGTTCCCTCCCTCTTGGTTCGGACAAGGGACGGACCTGTTTGCGGGGCAAGCTAAATGGTGATCGATTGACACGGAGATGGCTGCCCGTTAGTTAGTGTGTGCCCGGAGTAGATCTCCGAATAGCGTAGAAGATCGATGACTTTTCCTAGGTGATAATGACGCCCATGATATTGACCATGGATTTCACGAAGGATTGTGTGAGTCCCGGTCAAGGTTACAATTGTTGGTTGAGAAAACTGCAAGCCCTTGCTAAAGGACCCAAGAAAAGCAACGGGAACTGCAGTAGTCACTGGAATGCGGGATAAAACCAAGTACCTGACAAATTATTTTTCTTCTCGCAGATGCAATTACAATCCATGGCTCAAAGACTAGTTGCGTGGAGATGGCACCACCCAACACTGAGTATCCATGGCGGGCAATCCAGTTGGTCTCCTGCAACTGCAACTGCACGGAGGAGCATCCTAGAGGCCAGTGATAGCTGTCAATGCCTCATCCTTGGACGGGTCAACTCCATGAATAGAGGTGATGAATCACAATCCGGGGTTAAAGAAACAAAGGAAGAAATTCCAACATGCGTGACATGGCTAAAGTTGGAGCCCTTATGCTGGGTCTGTCGTGCCTTGAAACATAGACCGAATACGCTGAGCCAGGCAGGGTTCGCGGAAGCACGGAAGGCTTGCATTTCCGTCTCACTGCTTGACGAACGGTGGCCTTGTGTCTGCACCAGCATGGCGAGTGGACAAATCAATGAGACATGAATTCCCCCTTCACATGCAAGTTGGTTGCTGTTCATGCTTGGCACCGGACATCGGAGCTACTTCATTCCGGGACTCCAGAATGAGACTAGCTTCAATCAATGATCTGCCCCACCGTCAGACCCTTGCTCGCTCATGATGGAGTCTTGTGCTCTTTTCCAGATTTGGTCCAACTTTTTTTTTTGCTGTCGTCTCGATCACTCGCTCCGGCATCGCCTGTCATGATGGGCTGCACATGCCGTGTCACGCCTCTGAGGATCTTTGTCCAAGGTCTATCTCAAGTTCACAAGGTTGAAGCCTCGCCCTCCTTCATCCGCCTTCCTGCGCCCGCCACACGACCTACCCTCTACCAGAATCACTTTGCCTTGTCACGACAAGCTCGGTCCATTCATGTATCAAGGCAGCTTGGCCAGGATACTTCCAGCGCAAGTTCTGTCCTGGCCAGCTCAGATTCGGATACCAATTCCTCTCCGAAGGATGAATCTCCTGCCATGAGCAGCGAGGCTCCCCAGCCCGAGCAACCAACCGAAACATCAGACTCGTCGGAGCCCTTGCCTAGGCCAGCAGCCCCTAGATACCAGCCTCGTAAGAGGGCCGACTCCTACGATACGAAATGGAGCAAAAATGTGAAGAGGGAGACAAGCAGTCCGCCTAAGAGAGATTTCAAGGGTGCCTCTGTTGAACGATCTGAGCGACCCAAGGGGCCTCCACCAGGCGAACCGCAGTCAAAGGCGGATATGTGGAAGGCCCAGAAGGCGGCTCTGAAGGAAAAGTTCCCTGAAGGATGGCGTCCGAGGAAGCGTCTTTCCCCGGATGCGCTCGCAGGTATCCGCGCGCTGAACGCCCAATTCCCAGACGTCTACACGACGGAGGCCTTGGCGAAGAAGTTTGAGGTATCACCCGAGGTGATCCGCCGAATTCTCAGGAGCAAGTGGCAGCCCACAGCCCAGGAAGACGAATCCCGACAAGAGCGTTGGTTTCGCCGTGGCAAGAATGTCTGGGAACAAAAGGCAGCTCTTGGCATCAAGCCGCCTCAGAAGTGGCGCCGAGAGGGTATTGCAAGAGACCCCAGCTATCACGCCTGGAGGCAAGATGCTATTCAACGCAATCGAGAGAATGAGGAGCGGGACGATCGAGAGATTCGTGGTGGTTATCGGCCTCGAAACGGGAGGGGTAGATCATGAACATGTGTGTGTATGAGTACCATGATTTCCAGCCTTTGCATATAGACCGGCGCTGGTTCTGTAACATAGTTGTAAACTAACCCTACTATCTATCAATGCTGTACAATGAAAAAAATTGTGACGAGATGATTTGCATCCAATATCTTGATGCTGTTGATGCACAGCACAATCACCAATACCCTGTGATGCAGCCAAGTATTGGCTATGTTCTGAAGGACGCATTCTTACTTGATAGGTCCTGAATATCGATCCAAGCGCCCAGGATTTAATTCATCGAATGTTGTTGAATTTACCTCGTCAGCTTGGAGGCTCTTGGTTGAAGTGGGCTCAGGGCGGCGACAAGACAGGGGCCGCTCGGAGCTCCGCGCTTAGAGACACAGGCGGTTTCAGTGCCACATGCTAACACCGCAGTCAAACTCCAACCTCCGTCTCACAATCTTGGCCTTTTTTCCCTTCAGGAACAGGGAGACTCCTTTTTAACTCTTTCAAACTCACTTTCACACAAGATCTGGTCTTCTTTGTTTCTTTGTAATACCTCTTTCACTTAGCTTCTCTCATCTGACGTGCTACGATTCACGTCGCCTCATCTCATCATGCCAGGCAACGCTCAGTACCCGCGCCCTCCTCAGCGCGAATCATGGTTTGCGCCCATGTCTATTGACCTCATCCTCAAGGTCCTCAAAACAACCTTCCTTCATCCTTTTATCTGCTGGATCATCCCTCTCTGCTTCCGTGCTCAGACGGTCAAGTGGGATGCCCCGCCCATGATCGCCTCCATCATCTGGGCCACCTTTATCACGCTCTGCTGGATGGCCAATGTCATCAACCAGCGTATCGCTCATGGCATCCCTCGCGAGGTAGACTTGAGTGAAGAGGTTATCGTCATCACTGGAGGCGCCAGCGGACTTGGTCTTCTGGTTGCTGAGGTGTACGGTATGCGCGGCGCGACGGTGGCTGTGCTGGATGTGAATGAGATGGAGAACACTGAGGCGAGGGGTGTTACGTACTACAAGTGTGATGTTGGAGACAAGGAGCAAGTTGCCAAGGTTGCTCTCGAAATCGAGAAGGATGTAAGTTTAAAGCCTCGATACATCCAATGCATTGCTAATCGAACTTCAGCTCGGCACCCCAACTGTGCTCATCAACAACGCTGCCATTGTGGTTGGAAAGACTCTTCTGGACCTGTCATTGGATGAGATTGACCAGAGTCTTACCACTAACCTCCTTGGACCTTTTTACTGTCTGAAGGCCTTCCTGCCTGCCATCATCCGGGGTGGAAACGGTGGCACGATCGTCAACATCTCATCCGTCATCGGCACAGTAGGCGCAGCTCAACTGACAGACTATGCGGCCGCAAAGGCAGGAATCACGGCGATGCACCGATCACTGACAGCCGAGCTGCGCGAAAGCCACCCGGAGATCCGTACCGTTCTCGTGACGCCCGGCCAGCTGAGCACGCCTCTCTTCTACGGAGTCCAGACCCCCAACTCGTTCATTGCGCCCGTCGTGGAGCCCGTCGACGTCACCAAGGAGATCGTGGCGGCCATCGACAACGGAAGGGGAGCGACTATTGGAATGCCCGTCTACGCGAGATGGATCGACTGGTTCAACGTTCTGCCCGTGGGAGTGCAGGTCATTGCGCGGTGGGTGGCGGGCGTTGATCGTGGCATGAAGACGTTTGTTGGAAGACGTGGTCAGAAGTTGGAGTGATATCGGTGCTGGCGCCGGGATCTGTGATGAGAAGAGGGCAGGGGGTAGATGGATACGGATACACGGAATAGAAATAATGTTTTAGACCCTATAAGGCTGTTGCAATGCCAAAGACGTGGCATTTGTTGGATCAGCTTCGTTTATATCCATGTACTTGTAGATATCCACAGGAAGACAGATCGCGATGGGTAATTGACGTTCAGGGGTTGTGTATTGCCCATGGCCGTTGTCCTCCCTATCGTCTTCCCAGATTCTACCCCGACAAGACTGTCAGCCATTGGAAGCGTGTCTTTAGAAATAGCATGAAGAATGGAACCCAATGTTTTATTCTACTATTATTGTGTTATTAAAGCATGGGCATAAGCTTTACAGCTGTGTTATTTCGGCCGGATTACTCATAAGCCCCCGGCCCCCTGGCCTCATGGAGACTTTTTGATCAAGTCGTATTCTACTAAAAGTGGATTGCTTCGATAATTCCTCCATGGTCGAACTGATAGAAAGCAGACCATTTTCAGGGGGTGGTAAGCTTGTTCCTGGTCAGTCAAAGAGCCGTTCCACACAACCACCCAAAGCAACTATGACGAAATAGTTTTCCCTATCTTCCGATAGAAAGACAATGAAGGCGAGTTGGTGTCGAGGTTTTACCTATCCAACTACTTGATATGGCAAGACTCGAAAACTACCTATTAAGGTAAAACGACGAGTTGCCTAGTTACTGCCCTAGCCGGAGCCTCTGTGTAACGTGGCTTGCAACACACACACACACACCGCGCCCTACGACAACTGGTGCCACATATTCAAGCCAAAGAACCGTTGAACCTGGCCCGAGACCACCACACGCGCAACTGGGCTTTTGAAAAAACAAAAAGCATGTGGTGTGACGAAACCTGCCCCTCCGCTAATGCCGTGACTGGCCCGGGGAAGCGTGATCCTGGGCGAGATCGGACAGGAGAGGTCACGCTTTGAACCACGGGAGGAGGCATCTGCAGCAGTTGCGGGCGCTCGAGGGTATACAGAACGGCCGTTGAGCTGCAGGGAGTCTGAGTCGTTTGTCCATGGGGAGTAAAAGAGAGCCGCGATCAAAGGAGGTCCGTGGGTGTGTGTGCCAAGGCATGGGGACTCTGCAGGAGTCAACGTCACCGGAGTCTGAACCGAGAGTGACAGGCTTGGGAAGGTTAGGGATAGAGTTAAAAGAACCGCGAGGTTGAGAACTTCAGGAAGATCCATGGAACGTCATGACCCCCTCGTATGGCTTCAAGCCACGGGGGGTTCGTCTGGTCTCTTTCCCCTCGCTTGGGCTAATTCCTTCATGGGAGAGGATTACAAAGCTACCGTTACCATGCGGGATAAGCAAGGGAAGAGTACCTGCGCTGGTCTTACACGTGGAGTCCAATTTGCATGGTTGAAGGAGTTGAACGAGACACCATGTGGTGAGGGTGGAGAGTGTAAGGGTATGTTAAACAGCAAGCTAGTAGCCCCTCTAGGACATTTGGTGATGTTTCTGTTCGGAACATCGGCAAGATGGTTCATCCAGCTAAAGCATTCGCAGACGCTACTGCGCCCGTTATGAACTGCACCGAGCCGCAAATGGAGAACAAAAGCCTTTTTAGAAGTTCGTGGGGAACGGAAAGGAACTTGGGAATGGATGTTTTAAAGAGAGCGAGCTTCAAGTTCGGACTGGGGACTGGACTTGGGTGGGGAGCTCTCAACGTAGACCCCTGCTGGTGATGAAAGATGGCGGGGGGGAGGAACCGTCAAGGGCTCGAATGGATAAAAATGTCACTCGGGCGCCCTCTACGCCCGCAAACCTGCACCTTGAATCCGCCGACATTGACGACGGGAGGGAGGGGTTCGCTCCGGGATCGCAAAACATGGCGGAAGCTAAAGATGGTGATGCCAATGGAGAGGCAGACGCAAACAATCGGAGTCGACGATGTCTAGACGTTGTCTATCGCATTGATGAGACTTTAAAGAGCACGCGACATTAAACATGAACAGCCCGCGACCCTGTCTGCAAGGGCGGTACCGGCTGCAAGCAATGAAGACGGGAGAGAGCCCAGGCCTGCCCATGGACGGTACCTCCCGGTAATAAACGCGCTACGATACGCCCGCTGGTTCCATCCTTTGCGACATAAAAACGCCCGCTCTAGCTACAAAGCGGGAATGGGCAGTTGACGACTTTTAACCTGCGAGCGAATCGCCTCGAGTCAGGCCCCTCTTTCTCAAGTTCGTTCTCGTCTCACTCAACCCACAGCACGTTTTAATTCTCTGCTTCGGTTCCAGGCATCGCTGTCTCGCTGTCTCTCTCTCTCCCTCTCAGCTCCTTCTTATCTGCGCCCGCCGGCCTCGTCTTCTTCTACCCCTCCTCGCCAATCACGCCGTCACCTCAAGCCCACAACCACCGTCGCAGGCGAACCTCACACACTGGCACACACATTCACACACACACCCCCCAGTTCCAGTTTGCTTTCCGCTCTTGAACGAGATAAGCCTCTAACTCGCGCGCTTTCACTTGCTCCATTCGCCTTTTTTACTCTGCATATCGTCTGCAGCACCCCAACCCCCGACCTGTCCTGTCTACTACCTCGCCTCCATTCTGACGGATCCTGGCCCAAGCCATGTCCATGCCATCCACATGCCACGAGCCATGAGGCGAGACCCCCCCCAACCCTGGACGCCATTCACTGTCACCTTCTCCACGGCTGCCGTTGTTCTTGCTGCTGCTACTGCATGCATCCATCATATGAAAGTCGTCCATGTCCCCTGAGCCTGAGCAGACAACCACGGCAGTAAACCTTTGATTTCTCGTCCAAGACGGTGTTATCCAAGAGTCAGTCAGACGGACCTTGATCAGCCCCGCCGCTGCGAGTTTCAAAAGAGCAATCGCCATACGGTAGACCCAGCCTCAAGCTACCAGCATTGCCCACGTTCATCGATCTAACCCTCCAACTACAGATGCAGGTCTAGGCGACGCAGCATCGTACACCTAGAGGGGTTCATCTCTTTATCCTTCACCTCCCCCCCATATAGTCCGCCAAGTCGACAATGCCACAGTGGTGGGTCGACTCTCGCATCGAAGCCACCGTCACCCGGCCCTTCGTCCTGAGCCAGCTCCTCCCGGATGAGATTGAGCGCCTAGATCGTCCCGTCGCCTTTGGCGGCGAGGACCTCACCGAGCGCACCTACTGGGAGAGCATCCGGAACGATGCCCCCCGCATGTTCCTCATCCTGGTTGACCTCGGTGTGCCCGATCAGATTTTTGGAGTTATTGACGATGGTTGGGACGACGCCGAGCTTCCCATTGCCCTCGAGGACGTGGACCGACTCGCTCTGACTGCAGTCCGCGACGAAAAGGTAGAAAAGAAGTTCTACCAGCGTCAATTTCACTATCTCCTCAAGCCTCTGCAGCGCGGGAGTCACCTAGTCTACGGCGACCACGAGGTTGTGCCCCTCGATGTTGTTGAGCGATCTCCCCTAGCCACCCACAAGTCCCATGCCATCGATAAAGTGAAGCTCCCCAATGTTTCGGGAGCATTCTTTTGTCGCCGGCGATATTCCTTGGGCGCTGGACCTGGCGCAATACCGATATCCGAGTTTCTAGACGCCATCCAAGGAATCAAGGGGCTGCAGAACGAGCACATGGTCTCGTACTGGGCGTCTTATACTCACAATGGATTCGGATACGTTCTTTTCTCGCCGCCGAGCGACCTTACTCTCAAGTCGTTTCTGGCGACGACACCATCTCAGTTCAAGCACCTGGCAAAGACACACCGTAGGGAACTCCTGATGAACTGGATTCTATGCCTCGTCGATACCCTCTGCTATCTCCATAGCAAGAATCGATCGCACGGGTACATCAAACCTTCAACCATCTTCTTTACCAACCAGAACCACATCTTCTTCTCCGACTCGACTCGACTAACCCCCGACGCTGTTATTCTTCATACGGATAAGTCTTCTTTCGATCGGGAATGGTATGACTATGCAGCGCCAGAGCAATGGTCACGGCCTGCGGGCGCGTCGAGTCCGCCAAATCGATTCACTCCTCCCGACGACAGTCACTTTAGCATGATGCAGCATTACAACTCCAACTCGTCCACAGCAATGTTCTTGGCCTCAAACGCTCATCTAAGCGCGCAGCAGGCCGATATATTCTCACTAGGATGCATCATACTAGAAATATTGTCATTGCTGGTCAAGAAGTCATCAAGCAAGTTCGCGGCTTTCCGGTCTGCGAAACACAAGACGGCCGGACGAGGTGGTGCGGTATTGGACACGTCCTTCCACAAGAACTTGGGTCAAGTAGAAGCATGGATGTCGGGTCTCGCCAAAGACGCCTCTCGAAAAGCGTCTCCAGGAAAGGATGACTCAAACTTCTTCCGTGGAGTCACTCCTATACTACATGTTGTCACGGGTATGTTGTCGACCAATCCATATGACCGGCCTCCTGCGATTGAGGTACAGCAACGCATCTACCAGATCATGACGGAGGTCTGCGGTATCTCAGAACCGCATTGCGTGCACCAATACTCGCAGGACCTTGAAACATCATTTGGTGGACTACAGATTCAATCCAATGTTGGCAGCGTGATGGGTCGGTCGCAATATCAACCCAGCGTCGGTCACGGGACGATGAGGACATACCAGCACAGCCGAAATAGCAGCAGCGGCGAGTACTCACAGGGTAGTCGCACGACAGCCAGCAGCGAAGCTGAAGTGGACGGTCTCTACATGACTGGGCATCCAAGTCCACCACCGCAAATGATGCCGCAGGGCACATGGTCACGAATGACCAATGCTCAGGGTCAGCTCTATGCGGCAGGTCCATAAGGAGGCTTCCGAGCGTGAGTTGAATACGAGAACGCGTTGGCTGCGTTGTCATCAAACATTTTTTTTTATTAATCTTATTGCGATGAGCGATTCCTTTGGAGCGAACTCATTTATTGGGGTTGGGGTTATTACTCGAGAGCTATTACCCAAGCTCCCTACTCCCGCTGATCTGAAACGTGACGGCTCGTTGTCGGTCTGCCTTGGAGTAAGCTCAACCCTGGCAGTGTCAAATTGTGCTTCATATATCTGACACATGAGAGGGGCTTGGGGTTTGCGAGGCTGACTTGCATTTGCATCATCAGCAAGGCGCGGATCTCACACACACACAAACATTGAATCTCTACCATGGTGTCAGCCTTGAAGACAAGGTAGATGAAGCATTTACATACAAAAACATGAAAGATGGCATATTGTAGGATATCTATAAAAAGAGCATAGGCCTAGAAAAGGCCGAGACAATTGGAAGAAAGTGGGGGCTGGATAAGGCACTACGATTCATGAGCTTTGAGACATTTGGCATGCAATTTACATTTGGCATTCTTATGATTGGAGGGCACTTCCACGTGAGGCATGAGCTTTTGGGCGTTGGTCCTGTCGATTGCTTTCTTTAGGGCAATGCAGATGTGGGCGTGGATGTGGATGTGAAACACGGGAGAAGACATCATACGTGAGGGCTTTTCTCGTACTAGACGACCAATGTTTGTAACAGTGTGCCTAAACAGGATCGATCCTTTTTTCTTTAGACTTTATATCACGCATGACATAGGCATTGCGACATGGAGTGGGAAAAGATCAACAAGGTGGATGCAACTCGGCCGATGCCGACTTTGCAAAGGAAGCGTTTCACACTGGGGAGAAGGGGGGGTCAGCTTCCATGTTTTTTTTTGTTATCCTGGGAACATGCCCGTTTAGCCAAGCCTAGCGTTCCCTGTCATTGAGTCCCTTGATACATGTCAAAGACAAACCAGAAACAGTCTTGAGCTGCCAAAGAGGAATCAAGATCAAGCATATCTCTAAGCCAAAAGGTGTGTGTGTGGACGAGGTGAACCAATCGGCTATAAGGTAGAGTTCTTACTCTCCAATGAGCCTCGTCCCGTTATCTTTTCCCGAGAAAGCGTACGTCATCGACGCCGAGAAAAAATGTGAGTGAGTGTGGGGGAGGGAGGGAGGCAAAGCTGAGGGATTAGGATCCATCTTCTGGTGGAGAGGCTGTGACTTGAAAGAGAAGTGGACGCGCGGTAATCGCGGGGACATCATAGGCAGCTGCATCAATATTTTCTTCATTTTTTTCTTCTAGAGTCTTTTGGATGCCTTAGGGGGCTATTGAGTGGCGAGAAAAAAGAGCCTGTGCTTTGTTGAGAATTGTCCATCTTTTTTGTACATGAGTCGTTTTTATCCCGCCTCCTGAGGCTGAATTTTTTTTTTACTTCTACGCCAGCCTTGTCCCCATTTGAAGAAAAGGCCGAGAAGAGAGGAGGTTCCTCATGAGACGATTTTCTCCTCCCCCCCTCCTTCTAGAAAGTAGGGGAAACCCCCAAGTGTCGTCAGCAGGTTGCATCTTAAAGCCATGCCTTGCTTCAGCCCCTGCAAGGCTGCCCAGACGCGGAGAGAGATCTCTCACACACTCTCCTCTTTTTTTTTTGGTTGCCCAGGCTGGGAGAGATGATAATGAGCTGAGCGAGGCTCCAGCAAGTGAACGAAAATGGCTCTCGATGCGGGCCTTCTCACCCCCTTTACGCACTTCTAGCGCCAACCCGCTCTATTTTAGTGAGACTCTGCCAGCAACAAGTTGGAGGGTTGGCACGGCCAATAGCGTCGAAAAACATGCAAAGAAACTCCACTCCATCGACGATGCATCAATAGCGGGAAAAATGAGCTCAAGGGTTAAGGAGCTTGACCTTGCCTTGTTTTCCTTTTATCTGCGACTCTTAATAAGGGACCCGGGACCCATTTTCTTCAACAAAGATCAAGGCATTGGTGTTTTTTTTTTATTCCATGTTATTTACATGGGACGACTCCCATTTCATCCATCGTTTATTACATCTCTCGCTGGAATAAACAAAGAAGGAAAAAGACATTTGACGAAAGCCACCCCACGATCATACACACCCGTACGCGTGGCCCGAAAACCCGACCAATCCCCTTCTCTCTGAAATCTTCAGCTCCCTCCTTCGAACGGGCGGCCCCCATCGTCATTGTTTTAAGGAGTGAGTGGTGGAAGAAAGGGCTGGAAAGCCTTGCAGGAATTTTTGGATTTTTCGGACTCTCTCACTGTCGTTTCCCTGATCGACCTGATCATCGCTACGAACCTTGGAACAAAAACTCTCTTTTTTTTGCTGTCGCTACTGGTCCGGATTTGGAGGGGCAAAGTTAATTGAACTGGTGGCTTGCTTCACGACAACGACATCCGAACGCGCAAGAGCTTCACTTTTGTTCTCTTGGCTTGCATTCGCTTATATTTGAACCGTTGCGCCAAAAGAAGGAATAGAGAACCTCTCTTCATCTGTCATCACGATGCGTTCGCCTACTTCACTCTTGGTTTTGCTATGGACATTGGTGTCTATAGCTTTGGCTGCTGAATCTGTTCACATTTCTGGTACGTCGCAGCTCGCGACACATGGTACGTTCTTCTTTGCGCAAGGCCGCGTCACCAAACTTCCCCCCAAGCTAACAGCTCACCCTTCTAGGCGTGGCATCACAATTACCTCCCCATGAGCGTCTCGTCCATGCTCAAGATCGCTCGAAACAGGTCGCCTTGACGCAGAAGTTGGGACCTGGTGCATTCAAGGCTTCTATTCTCGAGGCTGCCTCTGTCAATGTCAAGTCTTTTGCGCATGGCGGTATGAGCCTTCTCCTCGATCTAGCATCTTCGTCGAACGATGTCCTCGACTTTATCGGTAACGGTACCAATGCTGTCTTTTCGCGATCCGAACCTAGCGAGGAGGGCAATGCAGCTTCAGGACGGAAGCATGTCGCCTACACGAGTATCGCTCTCGTCCTAGTCATGCTCTTTTTCGCCGTCTGGATGTAAATCGGCATCTACTTCTTTTTCTCGACTTCTTTTTTTCTACTTCGTATGCATATTATGATACCCCCCGGTTTGGAGTTTACTCGGGCTGGTACGCCCCACGACGGTTTTGGTCGAACGGTTTAGGGTGCATTTACTTTTTCGGTGGTTGATCCCACGTGTTGTATGTTGACTCATACTTCTGGAGATGGATGTGTATCCCGTGGACGGGCAATGAGGTGATTTTCGGAACCAGGTCTGTTGCTTGTTGGGCGGCAATGGGAGCACCCTGGTTGGTGGTCTTGACTAATGATAATGGCTGGATAAATAATGACAGAAATGTAAATGACAATGCATTTCGCATTTGGAGGCACAGCGTGCGTCTCCTGATGGCGGAATATTCAACAAAATATACAGATATATATCTGCACATAGAAGCAAACACATTGAAACTTATGCTCTCGTGTATTAGTCTTGGATTTGTGCTATGTAGAGGTCATGGGCTAACCAATTTGCTTCTCAAATTACCTACCTATGCAAATGACACTCGAGGTCTAGACGAATCTACAAGGTAACAAATAACAATGCCATACCCACTGGCAATATCATGCGTGGTATTCGGAGCATTTCGCTTGTACTTAGCTTGACCATCCCAACTTCGCCAAACTTGAACCCGGTCGAGAGCGCCCTGTGGCTTTCCGCCTTGTCTTGTCCAAGATCGAATGTCTCAGACACCGCCTCTCTATCCATCTCCATTCTTGGCAGCAGCAGGCTGTCTAGGAGTCCTGTTCCCGAGTCCAAGTGCTGTAGACATCCATCTGGTGAACATGTGGTGCCCTCTGGACAACATCCACCGCCGAGTTCTTGTCCGCACTGTGTTGTGTTGGCTAGACATGTTGCAGGATGCTCCTCGGAAACGATGCATTCGTCTGTTATAGCGCAGCAGTATATCCCCGAGGGAGACCATTTTGTTTCGTGGCAGACTTGGAGCGGAGGGCAGCAAAAGTTCTAAGCCCATGTTAGTGAGCATCCGCAGCCAAGAGAGATGAAGCGTACCGGCTTAAAGTACGCCTGGCAGTCGTGAAGATGATTCCCACAAAGCTGAAAAGGCGGGTGATACGGATTTTTCTCTTTATCGCCGTGAACCACCTTTGATACCCAAAAGTCGGTTGACATCAAGTTCGACAGGTCAGGTTCCGGCTGCTTCTAGTGACCGTTTGCGATATCGACGACGACAAGAACAGATACCACGACGGCGGCGAGAAAGGTGACAAGGAGGATGCCCATGAACAGGTATCGAATTCGACGGTCGTAGAGATGGGCGGATTTGCCCCAGGGGGTGCGGGTGTGCGTTTGACATTGCGATTTGTCTACCATGGTGGTTCTAGGAAGATAGTGAGGTTGGTGTAGAGTGATCTTAGGATAATAGGATCTGTGTTATAGGATATCAGGTGAATTATAGGATTGAGAT
The DNA here is from genome assembly GCA_003947015.1 of Fusarium sp. AF-6. Lineage (NCBI taxonomy): Eukaryota > Fungi > Ascomycota > Sordariomycetes > Hypocreales > Nectriaceae > Fusarium > Fusarium sp. AF-6. The sequence continues at coordinate 18,123 of NKCJ01000491.1, forward strand.
GGCGGAGATGAAGCTTTGGAGGCTTTGGGGAGTTGAAAAAGATCCGTTGATGCAGATCAAGTCGTGGGACACTCCTTCTCTAAGCTCTCGACGCTTGAAGCAATGGCTACCTGCCCAATGCCAATAGCGAACCTCCGGATCAGCCTCCAATCTATCCAGCGTAGGCATCTAGGGCGCTCATGGAGTCTCGGCCAAGAAGCTGAATATGGATCGTCGTGGCTTGAGCCATGCATTGTGAGGAACGCCCATCAACGACGCCACAGAATTGGCCCTGACATGGGCTTCGCGGCCAAGCCCAGTGCAGCCGTTTGAGAAGCCACATAACGACATTGTCTCATGACGTCCTGCCCGTTACTTGGCAGAATCTCCAAGCGGGATTTGTTCAATGGGCCAGTAAAGCCGGTCCCATCTTGAGTAAGCATATTGGTGTACAAATGCGCCAGTTCTACTTCGTAGGCCGCTGCCTCTCACCACAAGGGAGGTAGAAGTAAATCATGGTGGGGACCATGCCGCCTGCCCAAACAAACTGGCTTTAAAGTATGGTAAAGGATATGCTACCTTAATTCAGTCCCTGAAGCACAAGACCCGATTGTACCATTGCTTGGACTGGATAATGTGTCTCGTCACTCCGGTGTTTGACCTCCGACAGCAGGGATGACCCAGCCAGGTCAAGGGGACGCTTGAAACTCCCAAGGTAGTCATGTTTTATGAACAGAATATAAGCTGACGGCTAGCCTAAAACAAATAAACTGTTTCTCTTGAAACAACCGATGGAGGCGCCGAACTTGATGGGTGAGCAACACCCGAATATCATGGCTGATCAAGAATAAGTAAATCTCATTTTCGAATACGCCAAAATGCGCTGAGAGGCAGATGGGTTCGCCTCGAGACCTTCATAATACCTTGATTGCAAGATTTTATCAAGTTTCGAGGAATAATTAATATCCAGGTCCTCAAGTTGATGTTCAAGTCGCAACTTAAGCATGTACACGCGCAGCCAATCACAGACCTTGCATTTGTGGCGCGTGAGAAGCTCTTACCCAACGAACAAGCAAATAATTAAGCTGTTTCTTGGCCAGACGTTCTAATGGGCGCCAACAGACTATGGATTGATGTCATCGGAGGGGCAGATTATACGGCAGTGGTGTTATCGTGATTGAGGTTGCTGGGTAAGGTAGGTAGGTATTAATGATACTGGAGCGATAAGTTCCCAACTCGGTCAGTCGGTGCTTGTATTCGCCGATAGTCGCTTATCAGAACCATTAACGAGTGCAAGAAAATTGTTCACGGCCATCGCAAATACAATAGGAGAATGCTAAAAATGTTTAATCGGTATTAATTATTGTCCCTTGACCCCCAACAAAAGCTTCAATCATCCAAACGACCAGAATTTTGAATTTTGCGGCGGAATATAAATTTCCCTTCTCATCCTGTGCCGTTTGTGTATCGCTCCTCACCTGAGCTCTGGGGCCAGAAATAAGGGCACCGATCGGACTTACTCAGCAAATTTTCTCCGGACAACCATCATCCCGCCGCCTCTCGACGCCAGAACGAAGCCGTCGCCAGCTGCCGCGCTGCCCTTCTAAGCTCCTCAGACGAGAAATACCTCTAATTGCGACTGCTGCTTATGTACCGATAAAGTCACCATGATGGCTGAGCCCGCCCAGCCCGATCTCAGCGCGGCCATGTCCCCAACGGGTGCGTAGAAATGCTTTTGCTTCCCAATGTCCCGCTTGATCTTCCCCCGCCACCTGAGAACTCTTGCAAAGCTCGCGCCCGGTCTGCTGCGTAACCATGCTGACTGCCGTGCCCGTAGGCATCAAGCAAGAGACAAACATCCTCGACGGCCTCGACCTGGACTCGATGCTGCAAGCCGCGACCAAGCGTCCCTTCGATGGAAACACCAATGGCGACGAGTCCTCCAAGAGGGTCAAGACCGAGGCCGAGCCTGCCCACGATAACGCGTTCGAGCCAGACCCAGGCGCCGAAGAATCGCTAGAAGATGGGCTTGCGCTTCTGGTTCAGAATGCGCTCAACAATGTTGGCGATCTGGTGTCCCAGTTCACTCAGGACGCAAACATGGCTCAGACGACAAATGATCCGATGGATGTTGATCCCGCACCCATCCCCGAAGCTTCTCTCCCTCCACCCCCCGTAACTTTCCTCTCTGACCCTCAAAAATACCTGCGCAAGGCCAGTCGACATGCGCTCGGCAACATGGTAGGTTGGCGCGACTACGTACCGCGACCGAGTGCTTACACGACTGGCATAGGCTCTCTCTATCCTCCTCTTGTTCTCGCAATCCTTCGACGACTCAATAAAGCCGATTCGAGAAGCGGAATCGCAACATGCCAAGGCTTTCCGGAACCTGCAAACTTCCTTTGAGCAGATCAAGCAGATCTACTCTGCCAGCGCCATTCTATCGGCTGATGAGCTGGAGCTCCAGGACCATGAGTCTCGCACCATCCTCGACCTCGCGAATCTCGCCCAGTTCGCCATATGGCTACTCCAGGCCACACCATCATATTCCAACGCTCATCAGAATTTCCACTCCATCTTTCGAGGCCAAGTTTCAGACCTTGGCTCTGATGCACTCGACCTGTACCTGTCACTCAAGACTCAAGTGGCGATCGACGCGCTTGCTACGAAAACGCCAGAACAACAGTCGGGGCCAGTACTGGACGATGCCATAATAAGCGGGATGGAGGATAAGCTACGTGGGCTTCATCACAACTCAGATCTGACACCAGCAGATCAGGAGTTTATCACATCTGTACGGTCGAGGAAAGACGCGCTACAGGGCGAAGCGCAACCCGACACTGGTGAGTGTTTTTAGGCGCTACATCATAAGGGCTCTCGCTGACGAAAAGCAGCATCTCTAAGGGAAAAGTACAAAGTGGATGACTTGCTGGCTCAAGTTGCTACTTGTGTCAAGACTCGGTTGGCGTTGATGTCGGATCTCGGATCAAGACTGGGTCATCCCATGCCATCTAGTGAGGAGACTGCAGTTGACCTATTGGGTGACGCTGCCGGAAATGACGATCCCGATCTCGACTTGGATGATCTATCTTCCTTCTTTGAGAAGACGACCTCGGGTCTTGTTCAGGACGCTTTGGCTGGTTTGACTGAGACCAACCCAGAGCCAACACCAACACCTGCAACTGAAACAGTTGAACAACCGGCTGCAGCCGAGCCTACAAAGAGCCCCGAGAAGACAGAACCTTCTTCAACACCTCAGACCAACGGCAAGGTGGACTTTATGACGGACTATAAGGAGTTGGAAGCTCTTGTGGCCGAGAGTACTTCGAATTACGTCAAGACCACATTACACGGGCTGTCTCCAGTCCCATATCAGCCAACCGTACCTACAAGTACAAGTAAGTGTGATACCAATCTGGATCTCAAACTTTATCCAAGAACACTCGCCAACAATCTGGTAGCGCAATCATATCTCAGCCAACTTCAGCAGTCTCATGCTCAACATCCTTACTACTCATACACACACAGCATACCCGAGCCTCCTCCTCCTCCACCGGAGCCTGGTCAAAACCTACCGCCTAATCAAACCTGCCCGAGCGCTGTCTTGTATGACAAGGCCAGACAGGCGGCAATCTCAAAGTCATCCGCCCACACTAGGAGAGAGGGTCTCCACTCGACACGCCGCCCTTGGACTCAAGAAGAAGAAAAGGCACTCATGGCTGGTCTTGACATGGTCAAGGGTCCTCACTGGAGTCAAATACTCACTCTGTTTGGACAGAACGGTACCATATCTGATATACTCAAAGATCGGACACAGGTGCAACTTAAGGACAAGGCTCGTAATCTCAAGTTGTTCTTCCTCAAGACCAACTCGGAGATGCCGTACTATCTACAGGCCGTAACTGGAGAGCTCAAGACTCGCGCCCCTACGCAGGCAGCCAGGAAGGAGGCAGAGGAACGCGCAAGGTTGAACTCGGAAGAGGATCAGGCTAGGATACAAGGCATAATGACGCTGGCGGGGGGACTACAGAACCCTCCACAAGGACGGGCAGCGGGAACACCAGCCTCAGCAGTTGGCCAGGCTGTCATGACACCCGCTCAAGCGGCGAGTGCAGCACAAGCCGCGTCGACGCAACACGGCTCGCCTGCGCAACATCAAACACCTACTCACTCTTACAACTCTGCCACCTCCTCGGGATATCCACCCTCCTCGCTGCCGCAAGCCAGACCGAGCATGATGACTGCTACACAACAGTCTCATCAGTCCACACCCCAGCAGCCTGCCCGGCCACAGGCACCTCACACTCCTCGAGCCCAACAACAACACCTACCGCAACAGCAACAGCCCCAGAGCGCCATGCACTCTCCCGCTCAGGCTCGATCCCACACGTCGACTCCTGTCGGGCAGATGCATCACTCGCCACCGGCTCACCACACCCCTACTCCTCAGCCCGCACCCGCGCAGCCCGCTCAGCCTCAATACTCTCCTCCTCAGCACACGCAGCTCACATTCCCGTCGCCTCCACCCTCGGCGCCCGTTCACACCATGCAAATGCCCCATGTGCCTGCCCCTGAGCCTCAACACGATATGCACGACAATGCTGCAGAGGCGGCGCTACTTCAGGGCCTTCAGGCGGCGGTGGCAGAGTCATTGTGATGCAACGTCGCACAAGGACGCCTGCAGTCCAACTCGGTAACAACAGCTAATGCCAAGCCATGAAGAGTTTTTACGGCACTCTGAGCTCAATCCTGTTTTGTTTCTTTTTGAACATTTTTCTTTTCAGTTTCCCATTTGCTATAACAAAAAGCACCATGGATAAAAGTGCACTCGGCGGCTACCCGCACCAAAAGGGTGAACGATTTCTGTTCCCCCTCAGGCATTTTGCCCTGATTTTACTTGGTAGGGAGGGCCACTAGCTATAGATGAAAAAGCCTCGACGGCGGAATTTTAACAAAAAGGGGTGAAACGAACCAGTCTTTGCTTGCAATGATACCACGACTTAGGAGCATGATTGATGGGTAGGGGAGAGTGGGAATAGTTGTGATAGACTATCGAATCAAAAGTATTACAATTCAGTACCTGACTGTCCTCCTGATTCGTGTGTGACAGTTGCGTTTGTGCTGCTCTAGTCGTGATATGGTATGACGAGGGGGGTTAAAAACTTCTGGGGAGCTTTAATATGTATTTGTGCCCGACGGCAACGGCATAGTCATGAGACTCGACGAAGATATGTCAACTTCCAATCAGGAACTTAACCTCGATGCAATAGACCATATGTGGTGCAGCGAACCGAGACACCACGTCTACTACCCGTTGCATGTACCTAGCCTGAACCATGAAGCTTGTGAGACGTGCCATCCGTGGGTAGACAACAAGAGCATCATGTGCCATGTATGTGTATATTGACACGAAGTAGGTAGTATAAGGGGCATTGAGAAACCAGCTATGGTTGTGCCTATGGCAGTTAAGGCGTAGTCTCGTACTTTCTCCTATCCAAGCTCCAAAAGTCGACATGTTCCAGAGAGTATATCCCAGCCCAGGAATCGGCCATGAAGTTACATGCGCAGCAGCCGGGACTGTATGCCGTAACCCACCCACAGCACTGAAACTCAACGGTCAAAGAATTACATCGCAGTATTGTCAGTTTCACGCCTGCAGGCAAGTTGAAGGAGGACGGGCGTGCCCCAATGCAAAACTACCCCGAGCTGTAGTGTGCAGCCAGCGTAAGTCGATAACTACAACTTGAGAGAGTTGCTAACACATGCCTAGATATCCGATGTCAGGCTGTTGACAATGGAACGAGATGCAATCTCGACGTCAAGGACGGAAACTCGGCCTTGTATAGATACTGCACGCCTCTTCGTGAGAGATCTCTTGTCTATAGTAAGATTTGACTTCAGCAATTAACAGCAAAACAGACTTGTGTACATTACCCGGCTGCGAGGCTCAACGGACGTGGCATAACGGTCAAGATCTGTCGTTCTGCCATGAACATCGCTGCGAGTACGACGACTGTCGAAACCCTAAAGACACCGGTCCCTTTTGCAAAGATCACACATGCGATGACACTCACTGTGTAGCCTTTGCTCAAGGAGCTAATCCAGATGACCCCCAGCACTTCTGCGAGCGTCATCGTCACTGCCAGAAACCACAGTGTCCACGCCTCTGCCACGTCCGGGATAACGGCCAACCCTCACCCTTCTGTGGCGCACACTACTGCGAGGCACCCGACTGCGAAGCCGAACGCGAGGGGGGATCTAACTGCCGCGACCACACATGTATCGAACAAGGCTGCCTCGAAGGCCACCATCCTTCAGGGAGTGGTTACTGCAAAAAGCACACATGCAAGACGCGCAATTGTCGGCTGAGAAGACTTGGCAAGGACTACTGCCCGTATCACGAGTGTGTATATGGCGGCTGTGAAGCTGAGGTGGTGGAGGGTCGGTATTGTGAAGGACATCAACAATGTTCTGAGGGAGGTTGTGAGAATAGGAGGTTTTCTTTTCAAGGGACTACACATATCTTATGTGAAGACCGTAAGCTTCCCCCTCCTCCTCCAAGATTTCTTAAGGGAAAACTCTGAAAGTTGAGCAGATCTGTATGGGATTTGTCCAGGCAACAACGGTAGACGAGGCTGTGGAAGACGAGCAGAACGAGGTACTCGATTCTGCGAACATCATCTTTGCCAAGTTCGTGACTGTCAAGACGCAAAGGCCCCTCCTTTCGAATTCTGTACTGGTCACAAGTGTCTTGTGCCAGAATGTCACCGACCAAGACAAACCACCATCCAAGGACTTGCCCAGGGAAATGCTGACGGGCTCTTCTGCGACGGACACGGCTGCAGACAAGTTGGCTGCAACGACCAGGCTGCGACAGGATCAGGCTGGTGTTTGAACCACGGGAGGAACCGGGCAGTCGGCTTCAGGCAGGAAATGAACGAAGCAGAAGATGAGCCTGTTGCTCAGCATGAAGAGGCTGGGTATCGTCGCCCACAGAGACATCTCGGATGGGCTGAGAGAAGGTGTCAGGATCCATGGGCCGCGTGGGGCATGGCGATGTGACGAGAAAGGCTCTGAAAGTGTAAGAAGCTGTCGGAATGCCTCGCTGCAGCCTGGGGGAAACAAGCCACGATGGTTAGTCACCAGTTATGGGATGTTTTGGGGGCCGTTCTTTTTTGGGTGACGGTTGAGAGGAGAATGTGTTTGTTAGTTGGGTATGTTCAGGTTCAGCTTAGTGGCGCAGACTTCAAGTGGTTGGCTCATAAATACTGGAAGGCATGTTTCTCGAGATAATTCATGGATATGTGTATTGATTTAAATGAAACATATCAGAATAATATGAAATAAATGGGATCAGGATGCCAGCTCAAGCACAGCCTGATGAGTGGACAAAGAAAAACTTGGACGGGAAATCAGAGGCTCAAAAACAGCCCTGCTTTACTGCACTCTGCCCTGCGTCGCAATGTTGCAGGGCCTGGAACCCGAGTGATCGGGCGGTGCATCTCGGGTTCGATGCTGCTGCAAGGGGTCCCGTGGTAACGATTCCTCTTTTGTTTGGGGGGGCATTTGATGGTGTGGAGGAGAAGAAGGTGGATGGTCGATGAGGCCTCACAAGGCGTACATGTCATGCGGTTAGCGGGACTGTGTGTTTACGAGTCCACACTGTAGAATACATCCTTCTTCCGCCATGTTACGTGAGCTAAGCAGTACCCTCGAAAATAGCTTGTCCTCACACTGTATGCCCTTGCAGGCCACCATGTCCATCTCCCGTTCGCCCTCGTGGACCGAACTCCTGCACCATGCACGTCACTCCCATCTCCCATGCACGACACACAATAAGCTAAATGGATCTTACTACTGCTTCTTGCTTGCTATCTCCGTTTTACTCTCTTCTCTTTGGTGCCCTTTCGTTAGTCTGCTTTCTTTGAACGCCCGCTCGGCCCTGCATGTCGATGATGCCCCTGGATGGATTGACTGGTTCGAGGCCAAGCGCCTCTAATAACGGCATCAAAGGAACTTGATGCAAGCCTTCAAGCCCGCATGTCAACTCTGTTTTTATGGATGCTTTCTTATCCCTCTAAGAATAATCCAGCTGCTCTAAACTCTCCCTGTCAGCCCTCGTTTTCTTTGTCTTTGTTCTGCCCGGGAATGACCATTGAGACATGGACCACGCGCGCCTCATCCAACCGACTAAATTCCCAAAGTTCCCGACCCTTCGGACACCTACCCATCACTAAATGTGCTGCTTTTCTCCTTGAGTCTGCCACACACTCGTTTTTTCCCCCAAGTCCTAGAGTGAAGACGGGACCTGGGGGGACATTTACACTTGTTGACTCCCCCCCAACTCATCAGCCGCCCCTATAAGCCACGATAGCATGGCCTTGAGGACGGTTTTTTTTTTCTTCCATTTTCTTTTTCAATCCATGTTTGATTGCCGCGTGCTTTATGTGTCATATTCTCTCTCCGGGTGGCAGAGTAAGTGCCTGATACAGAGAGGGCTGGTGTTTATAAAAAGAGAGAGCTTCTGCTCTGACCTACTGCTTCTCCTTGTTCTATATAAACAACACTTCTGACCTTCTTTGATCACCTGCATTAGCCCAGTGTCCCCTTTCAGCTGTCATTCTCTCCTCAGTTGGACCACCCCTTTCCGAGACAAATCATCAGGGTCATTCATTAGACTTCACAACTGCTCTACTCTCAAGGCAGACATTACTTGACCCTCTTTAGCCCCCCCGAGTCCTAGATATCTTTCTCGTGCTGTCTCAGAGATAGACTGTCTTTATATCACCCATCGTCTACCCAGCTCTCTGGAACTCTGACTGTGACTGATCATCAGAAACCGGTACCATCTCTAGCATCTCAGGTCACTCAAGACTCGCAATCAAACATCAGTCAGAGAAACTCCCAAGACGCAACCTATGCCCGAAATGACATCTCGACGCTTCTACGTTGAGACTAGCCCTGAGGGCCGACCTCAGTTCGTCACTGTCAAGCGATCCCGATCCTACCATCACCACCGTCACTCCTGCGACTACTACAAAGTCAGCCGTGAAGAGTGGAAGACCCTCGTCAAGCAGAACCAGCAACTCGAAGAAGCAAACCAGGACTTTGCCGCTCAGAATGAGACTCTGAGAGCGAGGCTCCATAACGCAGAGGCCGAGACTCATCGCTTGTGCCACGTCGTTATCCCTCAGCTCAGGGACCAAGTCGAGCACCTCACGGCCGAGAACGAGTGCCTTCGTCGATCCATCGATAATTCCTGCGACTCTACATCCAGGAGCCATCGCGAGATGGAGAACCTCCGGGCGAAAGTCTGCCGTCTGGAAAAGGAGAACAAGACGTTGAGGGACGAGAATGCGGACCTCCGTTATCGTCTTTGTCAGCTTTCTAAGCAGGTCGACCAGAGCCTCAGCCGTCGTGTCGCAGAGTTGACCAAGCAGATTGAGTACTGGACCAACCAGTCTAGCTTCTGGAAGAAGACTTATGAAGAGCTTCGGGAGCGTCACATTGGTCTCATTACTGTTGTCGAGTCCAAGACGGAGAAGATTGAGGTCTACGAGGATATTCTGAAGCGACGACGTGTCTGCTAATTTGATGGATAACCCCCCTCTTTCTTCTTCCCCTTTTCAACGGCATATCTGGATATCTACGGGACAGGAGCTGCGTTGGAATGGCCAGGCAGTTTGGGTCAGGTTGGCCTTGTTGGAACTGACGACATCTTGTAAGATGTCTTATTGCCGGTTTTGTCTTTTCATGATGGATCATACTATGTCTTTATCTTGAGGTGAGCAACATTGTCTATACTTCTCTTCATGCTAGTTGGCTAACAAGTTATGGTTACAGTTGGAAATACCCCTTTTTGTACCGGGTTGGGACCTTGGATCTTCTTCAGGCTGGATCAACACTCACCACCCCATGATATCTTTCTTCTTTTTTCTTACTTTACGTTTACGCGCTATGACCAATAAGTAGACGACGGAACGGCATGATGGATAAGATGTGTTCGGAAACAAGGAACTTATATGGACTAGGATATGGAGGGTGGTCTTCCCACATTATTAACATCACCTTATACAACCCCACGAAAGTTGTCTCAAAGTAACTCATATCGTTGGTGAACCTTCCAATATTTATCCACTTTATCTCCCGCGTGATAGTTCCTTTGTTCTTGCAAAGTTCATGTGTCCAAGTCGTGATGGTTTAGGGTAGCAGTCAATGTCTCGAAAACACCGAGAAGGTCTGAGGCACACACACACACTCTCTACCCTTTCTACAAACCATACGTGACAAAAAAGAACAAACCATACCGTCGGCTCTAACCCCTCATCAGTCAGTCCACTTGAGTACCCTGCTGCAGTTGACTACAAGGTATCTCAGCATGGCCCATGACGTGAAGTGGGACCACGAAACTGCAGTGCGAATTCACAGTCACAATAACAACAACAACAACAACAACAATAACGACAAATTCCCCATTCTTTTGTCACTCGGTGATGAGTGTAACGGACCCAAAAACATGCTTTGTCATCCAAAGATGAGCCATCATCAAATTTCTGAAATTCTGCCTGCCGAGGGAGGGACGGAGGCGTTGCGCGATGCAACGCGATGTCCCGTGGTATCGCGCATCTGTACAATAC
>NKCJ01000492.1:0-28802 GCA_003947015.1 Fusarium sp. AF-6
CCGACCCAGTTGTTCTGGTGTTTGGCGCTACGGCGCACCACTAGATCTACCAAGAGGCGTTGGTCGGCAGCGTAAGAGGTGTATAAGGGACAGGGCCTGGGAAAAAAGGGAAGGGACGATGGGATGGGCTGGGCCGCCTCGTTTTGAAGCATGCCCATTTGACATTCCTCCTCTCCACGGTCCCACGTCCACGCCTCACGTACGTCCCACGCCCACACGTCGCTCCAGCTGCACGCACCCACGACTTTGGCTTGACTTGACGACAACCTCTTCTCTTTTTCCTTCTCTTCCCTTTCTCTTCCTACTCTCATTCTTCATTGTTCAACCCATTCTCCATCTCACCACCCGCCCGCTGCCTCGCGCTCGCTCACCTCGCCACGACATCCTCCTCCATCATCCAACTCGATTCGCCTCCTCTTTGACACCGCCCTCCTAGGGATGCATATTCCTCTCCAATAAGGCCATTTCCATCTCCCTCTTCCCGCCCGCGATCATGGCCACTTCCACCAACTCCCCCTTCGTCGCCGCCACGCCCGACAAGCACGCTGTTTCGGCTCCCAACCACCACCATGAGCCTGTCGTCACGCCCCAGAGCCTCCCCCCTCTGGTCGATGCATCAGTACCCCGGCCCGCACCAGAGACCGAGAAGCATCCCAAGGGAAAGCGAAAACGTACTGCGTATGTCGACGATGCCCGCCAAGCCACAGCCGTTTCTGCGGCCCTCCTCGACGTTGGACTGAGCTAATTTTGCATCAATTGCATGCAGGGCCAAAGACAAAATGATCCTCGAAGAGGCGTATAGCAACAACCCCAAACCTGATAAGCAGGCGCGTCTGGAGATTGTCCAGCGCGTGTCATTAAATGAGAAAGAGGTTCAGGTATGGCGGACCCTCCGATCGTCTCTTCCTTGATGGCGCCAATTGCAATGCCTGCATTTCGTGTCCGCACTCACCTTGATGTGCCACGCGTCATTCAATGCTCTTCCAAACACTCAACTGACATCATCTCTTCTAGATCTGGTTCCAGAACCGAAGACAAAATGATAGAAGGAAATCTCGCCCTCTCTCGCCCCAAGAAGTTGCTGCTCTTCGATATGGGGCCATGCACGTCATCTCCTCCGACCCAATCACGAACACCACCCCGAGTAAACCTGAAAAGACCTTCCCAGCATCCGACCCCGCCAGTTCTCGAGTTACCGATCCCATCTCAGCCTCTCCCCGAACTCTTACCCAGACTCCTTCCATGCCGCGCTCCCACTCAGACCTTGTGAATAGCACCCCCATCTCTACCCGCCACGAGAGCACTCCTCGCCTCCCCGACATCACCCCAAGCCGCATTGACCCTGCACTCTCCCACGAATCCCATGATGGTTCCCTCTCCAGTTCTATGTCCAGTTCCCAAATCGGATATCTTTCCAACCGTTGGAACAACGTTGGTAGCTCCTTTTCTACTCCGCCCAGCTTCGGCCGTGGCGGTGATGACTCTTTCAGGTACACCATATTGACTGTTCTGCAAGGCATTAGAGGCTAACATGTGTAGATTTGAACCTTTCCCGCCATCTTCGTGCACATCCGAGGGCTCTCATATGAGCCAACCCCAGTCCCAGTCCAAAGTCCGCCTATCACTCTCCCTGGAGGGCAAGGCAGAGCTGGTTTCCAACCAAGGCTCTCCCACCCGTGACCTTCCTCCTCGACCATGTTCCACCACACCAAGCCTGCCACAGGTGCGGCAACGAAGCCTGCAACGCAGCCACAGCGCAATTCCAGCCATCACTCTTCCTCCCATCACAACTCTTACGAACTCCCTGCCTCCAAGGCTTATGCGAGGTCGGTCTCGTGACGTGCATGCTTGGGAGTCCTGTGCGGATGCTGAGAACCGTGACGAGCTGACAGCCCAGGCCGAGCACGAGTCGAATGGATCGGCCATCGCTGCAATCAGTCTTCTTCGATCGTCGAGCGGGATCCTTCAGCCGAGCAACGCTAAGCGCAATGCTCCCATGCCGAAGCCTCACCGATCCCACCAGGCAAAGAAGGCCAAGCTGAACCGTAGCGGATCGAGCGTGGCGCGACTTGAGACAGACCCCGAGGAGACCGAGAAGGCCGATAGGGAGTTCAGCAAGGTGAAGGTCTCCATGCTGGTTTCGCCTTCGGGGGACTCAGATAAGGAGAACTGGAGCCCAGATGAGGATGGTAACCCATCGGATGCCAATCGACGACCTCTGCCGCCTGCGCTTCCCAAGAGCCAGAACCCCCGTCGAGTCGGCCGAGCTCTTCAGGAACAGAAGAGCCCCAGCCTTTTGGCAAATCGTGCCAATACTGCACCCGCTCGCCCTCGATCAATCATCAAGGAAGGCATGGAGATTTTCGAGGATACGCTTAAGCGGCCGGCACCCCGAGAAGACGAAGTGGATAGATTTATGCGAGGGTCAGTGAGCCCTAGCAAGAGGCCCGACATGGACTGCGTGGCCGGACTGCTCTCTCTGAGCCAGGGTGCCTGGCGATGAGATGTGTGCTATTTTGAACCTCATGGACTTAATGGACGGAGGAACGCCCCTGAATGACTTTCATATCATGTCGGAGGCTGTTGGAGTACGATCCCAGAAAGGGTGACCGAAAATGTTTGCATTTACACGACCTGCTATTGTCTCGGTTTAACGGTTCGGGTATGGGCGGTGTTTTGTTAAGTGTCCTGGCTTGATGATGGTGGGGAATTGGCTCTGGGGGCTATGTACGGTTGGGTTACTCGGAAGGCTTGGTCTGTAGATATTATCGACATTCGCTCGAGAATGCTTGACTTGGTATGGCCAAGGTTCGGCTTCTTGAATGGAAATGAATGCAAAGATTGACATGATAACAAACTTTTGAAGTGCGACTGGCACTTGTCTTTGTATTGGGGTGATCAGTGATGACATCTAACTGTAAATGCACGCTACGATGAGACATCAAGTACTGTGGCACATACCAATTAATGTGACTCATCGATTTGAGGATCTAGGCTAAGCTAGGGGAGTTTTGCCCAAGCGGTCCCTTACAAAGTGTATTAAGCTTAAAAAAAGCATAACTAGGTAGGAAGGATCACATTTTTAGCTGGGGTGTTGGTGGCACAGAGTTGTTGACACCAAATTGGTGTTGGATATGGCCTTGGGCCCATATCTTGATTGTCTAGGTAGGTAGGTAGTAGATATCTAAGTGACTAAGAAACCGATCCTTCTTATCCATGCTCTTATCCCAACTTTCCTCCTGCGAGATTGAGGGTTTCCCATCACCCTCTATGTCTGGGTGTTCAAAAGAGAGTATTAAAAGTGAACTAAAACGCCAACAACTCCTTGCCAGGGCCCGACCCTTTCCAACAATACCACAAGCCAGCTAGCGGAAAACAGAGAGTCCGAGTGTTCCTCAAAGTCCAAGGAGGCTCATCTGGCGACGGATGGGGCTTGCGCTGACGCTGCCCTCCTCGCTCGCATAGCAGGCACTGTCGGTATCGATATCCCAACCAAGGTCGTCCTCGTTGTCGTTCTCTGTCGTGTCGGCATCGAAAGGCTTCTGTGCTGCGGCACGCACGTTCCAGCGGAGAGTGCGGCTCACGCTGTCGAACCACTCCGTGTCGGTACGTGTGACCGTGGGGAATGGGTACTGAGAAGCCGTGATGGTGACGTGGTCACCCTGGCGAAGCTCAAGACGACCCTTGCCGTCGAAAGCGCAATAAGCGGTGGCACGGGAGTTGCGTGGAACACAGACGCGGAGGGCCATGGTATCAGAGAGGACCATGGGCCGGAACGAGAGGGTATGGGGGCAGATGGGTGTGAGAAGAATGGCAGGAATATCTGGATGCACCAAAGCACCACCAGCAGAGAGAGAGTACGCAGTAGAACCTGTAGGGGTGGAAAAGATGCAACCATCGGCCTGGACAACGGTGAGAAGCTCGTCGTCGCCGTACAGCTCGAGGTTTGAGACATAAGGAGAAGGACCTCGATCGATGACGAGCTCATTGAGCACCTCAAATTGCTCAGCTTCTTCAGGCTGTGCGGCGCCACGACCATGATTGCTACGGTGAACAGTGCAGGTGAAGCGCATTCGGAGGTTGATCTTCATACCGTCGTCACCCATCACTCTGTTGAGATGCTCCTTGTACTTTTCAAACTCAAAAGTTGTCATGAAGCCAAGGCTGCCAAGACTGAATGAGAGCACAGGGGGCACGATTCGCTGGAAAAGCCAAGAGGTGAAAAGAACAGTACCATCGCCGCCGAGGGTCAGGACGAGGTCGAACTTTTCGGGCTGGCTCCAACACAAATCAGGGGTCCAATACTTGAGCATATGCTGGAAACGCGGGTTCTCGGCGAGCAGGCCAGAAGCATCGAAGCGTCGGGAGCTACGAAGCTTTGCGTCGACATAGACGTTGACGCCGAGGTCGGAGCCGTAGCGTGGGGTTCGCAGAAGCCAGGCGGCGAGCTCGCGAGTGAGATAGACGAGCTGGTTATCGCGCGCCTTGGTGACAATCATGATGTTGCGGACGGCACGCTTGATAGGACGGCGCTGAAGTTGCTTCGAGACTTCTCGAACACCGGTCGCAGTAGCGACGAGACGCGAATGCGACATGGAGACATCATTCTTAATCTCCTCCAGAACCTTGCCGATGTCGACAGCATCTGCAAACCGCTGATGGTAAAAGCATGGCGATTGCAGGCTCGAGGCCAGGATTGTCGCAGCTACATCGGAGGAAGTGGTATCGGCGCTGGTGGTGGAAGTGTAAGTCCGAGCAGTGGTGGGAGTAGGAAGGGTCGTGGGGGTTGAACGGGATTTTGCAAGGTCGTTCAGCGCATCAGTCAGGCTCTGCGAGGATGTGGCGGCACTTGAGGCATTCATCGCAGTGTTTGGTGCGCTGGAAAGGTCCGAAGTAGCAGACGAGGTTGGCTGAGATTGCGATTGAGATGCTTTTTTCTCGCTGGCAGAAAGCATGTTGTTGAGCGAAGCCGGGAGCGCAAGTGAGAGAGCGTCGGGTTTATGTTGTCGGGAAACCGAGGAGGTCATGACCTTCGGGGCAGGATTGGCCCGATGAGTTTGGGGCTGAAGCGAAGCGTAGGATGAAAATGAGGCAAGGGAAGAAGGAGGTAGAGTTGAAGGAGGGTGAAATGGTGAAGGTAGGTTTGACAGAGCCGTGTCGCTTTGGGGAGATGACAATGCAGCACTTGAGGGTCCACAATCCCCTACAGCGGCGGCAGAAGGCGACCGAGAGTGAGGTTTTATAGTGTCCCTGGGTAGGCCTGCACCTGCACCTGCACGAACAGGCGACGACAAGGACAAAGGGGAGGGCAACGGTGTGCCAACATTCGCTTGTTCAGCTGTACCCCGTGCTGTATTATCCTTGTCGACGTCGTCGGCGAATGCGCTGTGGTTGTTAAGGATAAGAGGGCAGGACGAAGACGAAGGACTTAAGCAACCGCCGTCCCGGGGGCTGCCAAGCGGTGGGTGGAGAGCCGTGGGCGACGCGGCACAGAGCACGCCTGTCATTTTGCCGGTGCTGGTGGAGGAGACGTGGACTAGACTTGGATAGACTTGGAGGGGGGCGAAGGAATTGGTGGACTTGATCAACAGAAGCCGCCCAGGTCTTTCCTTTTTGTGGGTTAGAAGTCGAGAGAAGCGAAGAAGGACCCCGAAAAGGATAAAAAACCAAATAAACTGGGGGGTCGCTGCAGCAAGCACGCGATGTGTCTCGCCGTTGGCCTCGTTTGTCTCGTGCTTTTCCACTTTCTTTGATGGCACAGCCTTCTCTTCAACTTCGAGTCGTCACCCCTTTCTCTCTCTTCCTTGTCAGCCGGCGATAGCAACAGAAACTCCCTGCTGCAAAGTCCGACGGGGGGTCAACAAAGGGCGGAGAACCAAGCGGAGTCTAGCGGAAGATGCGAACAATGCCGTCGATGTATCCGAATCGGGTACCACAGCGGCTTCTCTTCCACGTCGGTCGGTAGGTCGGTAGGTAGGTGTGTCGCAACCGATCAATCTCGCTCAAGCAATAGAAACCCACCAGGGGCCGGCCCGACAGGGAGGATACAAATGACGTCGCAGCGCGAGTTTCGTCTCGATCTCGTCTTGTCACCTCGCGTCCTTGTGATTCCCCAGATGGAACACAAGGGTAAACGGGAGATTGAGTAAAATCACCTGGCCATTCCCATTAGCTTGTTGGTCACTCAGATGGTATTAATAGCCGCCGTGCAAATGCCTCTTGAATCGGAGCGGTGCGGCTTGCTAGGTAACACCCAATTGGGCAGAAAAAACTCACCCACTCTAGAGTCTTCGTCAATCGAAAACTGATTCCCGAGACCCCCGTGACAACTAATTAGAGACCGTTGTCAAATCTCGTCAGAACCCCCGTCGGTTGCGGGGGGGCACACACAGACAGTGAGATGCGCCAGGGATGGCAATGGCGTCCAAGGCACACAACAAGAGCCGAGCCGAGCGGGAGGGACTCGCCGCTATTGGTGGTGGTTGTGATGAGACGACTCAAGCCGCAGAAGCACAATGTGCACGTGGGTGATGCGAGGGATTGGGACCGAGCACCAAGAAGCCGGGTCGCAATGTTGGTTTCGCACTTGTTGGTTTGACCTTTCTCGGTTGTAGGCGACGTCGACAATATCGCTCTCAAGGAATGTTGGTCGTTACAGCGGTAAACTGTGGACTGTAGATGGAGGTGTGCAGGGGTTGTCAACGGCAGCAACGGTAAAGGCGACAGCTAACGGGGCCAAGGAAGGAAGAGGCGAGAACCACGGCCGAAGCAGGATGGAAAAGCAAGGACCAAGGATCCAATGCAAGGACTGCTTCCTGGCTGCAGAGTGCAGATGCAACACGACGCGGCAACCAGTCTCAGCTGCAGGTTGCAAGATGGATGCGATGCAAGATGAGAAAAGGCGCAAGCAACCCTTCAACGACCAGCGAAGAAGTCTGGGGATGAGGCGTGAGGCTTTGAGGCGTCCGGCAGCGCAGCGCAGCACGCGAGCAAATAGGAACAGGAGAGGGAGGCTTGAAGGAAGCCGGCTTCTCGGTTCACAAAGCGGATGCCAGCGCGCAGCGCCAACTGAAGTTCGCCCAGACCACACAGTCCACAGACAATCTGATAGAGCAAGGGGTTGACGGCCAACAAGCAGCTGTCAAGGGACAGTAATCAATCTGTAAGCGAGCGAGCGGCTGAGCAAGCAGAGCACAGCAGACAAGAAAAGTGTGAAAGCGGATGCGCTATGCAGGAGACTCCCAGAGTCTCTCACTGCGTCAACCTGGAAAATTGAACGAATGAATTATAGTGAGGGAGATTAAAACAAGGCGTAAAAGAAAGGGTGGTTGATGAATGGAATGGTGAGACCTGCTGCCGTGGACCAAGACAACTCTTTCTCGTGGGCGCTCCTTCTGTCTTTAATACTCTATTTCCCAAGGTCTTGCCTTGAGTCGTCGTGAACGCTGGGTGTTTTGAGTCGCTGCTTCCCTCACCGTTTTCTGGGGTCTAGCGTAACAGAGACGAGATACAGCCGATGGATCCCAACCCCCTTCCAAGAACCGACACCAAAACAAAGCCCCTTCTTTTGCCTCCTTGTGACAGCTCGTCTCCTTCGTCTGGCGCCCGGATGAGACGTAGATAATCGACGACGTTGCAATCTATGGACCAAGGGGGGCTTATCCCATCGTCGTCCTGTTACTCCCTTCCCGGCGGGTGGATCCTGGATCGAATCGGCGATGGGTTTCTAACGGTCTGGGGCTGTCGCAGATTTCCACGCTTGGTTTAGCGACTCTGACTTGTGGCTGCGGTGGCTGAGAGGTGTTAATTATGCACATTATGCGTTGCACTCATGGTCCTTTGACGGTGATGGTTGGGCTGGAGTTGTGATGAAATTTCTGTTCGCTTGCGCTCTGATCTTGCCCGTGATCTCAATCACACTGCAATGCTAAACGGGCATTATCTATATTTGCCGCCTTTACCTAGAAAATCGGTGAGCAAAACAATCACTACTACGTAGTAGATGTTCCAAAATCATCTCGCCTCCATCTGCTGCAACTCCAGCTGTCATGGATGTTTGGCAGCTGTGACATTGCGGATCACCACCCACAAAGCCAAGGACAACCAACACTTGCCCGTCGAAGCGCATGGCCGAACTGATAGGCTGTGGCGGAATTTGGTGAATGTCACATCGATAGGTAGGTAACCTAGGCTAGGGCAGACTCGAAAACACGGCCCGCTAATGCTGTGGCAGTCCGTCTCATAAGCGCTCTGCGTGACCCCTAGGTTGCTTTCATGGAATCGGTTCGAGAACTTTGCAGCGAGTCAGTTGCCGTGGAAGACACACTATCCCTTTTGTTATCTGCATTAGTTGGTTCTCGTCACAATCCTATAGACGAGCTGAAAATAGACGCTGCGTGTTGTTGTTGCTGTCACGCACACCATCACAATCACTCCAATCCAACCCAACAACCATCACATTATATCACATCGCGAGATAAACGAGCAAGAATCCAATGTAGCTTTCGTTTTTCATCCTTTCTATGGTATCGCAACGGTATTCGCAAGACGGGGCCCTTGGAGTTGGTTTCGAGGCTACCCCTTTGGTGTGTTTGACGCTATGGTGAAACACCGCCTGGTTCTTAACCATAGAGGAGCTATACCATAGATTTTTCGTCCGCCACCAGTCCGGCTAGGAGTGCCGAGGCTCGAGCCGCTGATGCTTGGCGGTTCTCGAGCACTTTGGGGTTGCTGCTTGGTCATCGGAGGTTGGATCAAATCTCAGATTGTCGGAAACTGCCAAGCATCTGCGGCTGGCCTCAGAAAAGCTCGGTTAGCAGTTCGCCGCGCCCTGGTGCTGAGATCCATATCAATGCACATTTGAAAAGTGATATCTCGTTAGGCGCGGTCAAGGTTTGATACCCATCTTGGCGGTAAGTGGGAGTTAGAGAAACCCGGCAGATCGTCATGCACTGGATGCGGCCTGTCATTTCCAGTAGAGGTCTTCTGCCACCTTGGCCTCCATGACGGATCGGATGAATTGCGTCATGCTCTTCGACTCCAGATCGTTGCCCGTCATGCTTGTATCGAAGCCGGGTTGTTGGTGCTCGCAGCATATGCGCTGCCCAAGCTGGAGGACCTTGGCCCACTCATCAGGGGAAAATGAACCCTCACTCTCCGCCACCAGCAGCTCATCGTGTGAAGTGAAGCCGAGTGCATGAACCGACTTGGCGTGGTCAACCTCGACCGCAGTAGGGTCAACAATGATATCCTTGCCCTCCTCTTCTGGGATGGCAAGGACAGTGGCTGCGCCGATAGCCTTCAGGGAGACGGCGGCGCTTAGGAGTGCCAGAATGGCCGAGTGAAGAAGTGCCGGAATGATTGGGAGGTTCTGGAGCGAGGGTCAGCAACTTGACACGTTACGGCATGAAGTTAGATCCTGTTTCTCACCAGTTGCGCCTGAGATAGCTTGGTGTTGACATATGCGTTCTCTGGCGTCTCGGCTACCTGAAGGGTGATCTGAATCACACACCGAGGATAGTCTCTCACAGGGATGAGCTGCCTAAGGGCAGCCTGTAAGATTGATTCAAGTTGCCTCTCGCGGGTTCCTGTGATTAAGCGCATAAGAACGGGTTGTCTTGAAGCCGAAACATGTCGGGGATCTTACCTCCTACACCAGCGGCGGGTCGGACAATGACATCCACGAGAGCCTCAAAGGCATTCTCGTCTCGCCTCTGAGCTTCGACGGGGCCGTTGACGGCGGCTACTATGGCATATCCTCCATACGAAAAGGTCGCAGAGCCATCAGCCTTGGGCAAATGTGACAGCTCTGCCGTCGGTTCAGCAGAGGGGGCCATGGTGGTTGGTGTTGATATGGTACCAGTTAGAACCAAGTCGGGAAAATTTCCTGAGGCTCTCGGGAACCTTGTCTCTAGGGTGAGCTCCAGGTACCTACCTACGTTAACTACTCCCCGCGCTGCAGTTAGTAGTGCGAAGTGGGCAAGGGTGCCAGAAAAGGCAGGACAGTGGGGGCAAATGCTAGAAGAAAGATAGAGTACTAACACACCTCCAGTCCTCAAGTCACATGTTCTTGTGTATGGCTTTTTCTTTCGCCACCAAGTTCTAGTGGGGTTCAATGGTGGCTGTTGATGACATACAGCCTCCCTCTCGCGAGGTCCCTGAAGCTGCAAGCCTCCAACCTTTATCTTTACATCCATCCTATCAATCTGGAAAACAAACTGCGCCATGACTTCGCAAGTTCCTTCTCAGGCAGCGCCTGCTCAAAGTGCGGCACCTTCGATTCCAAACCTCAAAGACCGGTTGCCCAAACTCGAACCTCGAAGGCGACGTCAAACGCCAGGGAATCCAACTCCCATCCCCGAGACGCCCGCCCTTCCCGCACCTCCCGACACGTCCAGCTGGACCTACAAGACTCCGTCACGGAGGATTTTGTCAAGACAAGATCATGACATTTTCTTGTCCTCGCCGACATGCAAGCTCATCACGGGATGGGTCTTTGGTCTTGCAGAGTCTGTGGTCGACGTCCCCAACTCGTCCGTCCGCGACAGCGATCTCAGCAGCCCTATCAAGATCATTTTGAGCATTCTCGATGAGGCAGAGCAGCTGGTAGCCAAGTCACCACCAAACGAGCAAGGCGGTTCGCGTTTCGGAAACAAGGCATTCCGTGGATTCCTGGATCTTGCGCAGAAGAAGAGCCCTGCCTGGCACCGACAGCTGGGCCTGGAAAACGACGACGCCATCACTGAGCTCTCGACTTATTTCTGCCAGTCTTTCGGCAACGGAAACCGTATCGACTATGGCTCTGGACATGAGCTCAACTTTATGATATGGCTTCTTTGCCTTTACCAGCTCGGGGTGTTGCAGAAATCCGACTTCAAGCCTCTGGTCTTGCGTGTCTTTGTACGCTATCTCGCCGTGATGCGTATTGTTCAGATGACCTACTACTTGGAACCAGCGGGATCTCACGGAGTCTGGGGGCTCGACGACTACCAGTTCCTTCCGTTCCTGTTTGGTGCGTCACAACTACTGCACCACCCATACATCACCCCACGCGCCATCCACCAGGATCTCACATTGGAGGAGTTTGGCGAGGAATACATGTACCTGGGCCAGGTCAGCTTTGTGAACAGCACAAAGACCGTCAAGGGCCTGCGGTGGCACAGCCCCATGCTTGACGACATCTCGTCGGCAAAGTCGTGGACAAAGATCGACGGAGGAATGCGTCGCATGTTTGTCGCCGAGGTACTAGGCAAGCTGCCCGTGATGCAACACTTCCTCTTTGGTTCATTGGTGCCAGCGGCCGACGGCATGAGCGAGGAAGATGCGGCCGGCTTTGAAGAGGAGGAGGCCGAGCATGATCATTCTGGTCACAGTCACACTGGCCTGGCACACGATGGAACGGGTTGGGGCGACTGCTGCGGCATCAAAGTTCCAAGCAGTCTCGCGGCCGCTCAGGAGATGAAGAAGAGAGGCGCAGGCCAAGCTTTGCGGAGAATTCCCTTCGATTAAAGGCATCTCCATGTATATTGGGACCACACTGCCAAGGTCTCGAACTTCTAGAAGCTCACATGGCACGACCCCGTAGGTATGTTATTTTACGTGCCACTCGTGTTCCTTCGCGGTGGCGCCCTATCTGGCTCTTTGGGCATGGACGGGCCTCAGTTCTGCCAACCGCAATTTGAGCCTGCATTGCATGACTGAGGATGATCAACGATGCTAACCTATATAGAGACATCTCGACACGAAGCGGCCGCTCCCATATGAGACGACGTGAATGGAGGATCGGCATTCGGCACTGTCTGGGCGTTATGAGTGGGCCGAAATAGAGTCGGCCGCCCCAAGCTAAAAGGGGCGTCGGTCGTATTAGCATCCTTGTCAACTGGAAGGCTGAGCACTTTGAAACGCGGATTCTGGGCTGAATAAACTCGCCTGTTTAGCTTGATCTCCCCCGCTAGGAAGAAGGCTGAGTTTGTTGGACACGAGGGACTGACACCTACGGTGCTGGGGCCGTGGAGTCGAACCGCATCCATGGCGTTGAATAGATTGATGATAATGACGATCCAAAGTTGTTTCGACCACTGGGGACGTTTCAGACAACATGCCTATAGTGTTGATGTGTTGCGCGTACTCTCGCTATTACACATGCCTCCCACTCTTTGACCGGTTACAGGGACCATGTTGTTCGTGTTTGTTTGATCAACGATAATTACTCGCCGAGGATGTTGCCATATATCTTCTGATGCATGTCTCGACCTTTATTCTATTCATTCGGAACATATCCAGCAACTTCACTCGTTACATAACTTACTTTGTCAAGAGGTATACTCGTTTCAGTCTCTTGTAACTCATCATGGTCTTCTTTGACCTGCGAGCCTTTGCTCGCCAACTTCGTGCCCTCATTTACAAGAATCTTCTCGTTTCAGTTGTTAGACACCCCATCGGGTTTCTCCTCTCCGTCTACGGGATTCCTCTCGCTATTCTCGCCGTTCTCTGTTCCATCCCTTCGTTTCTCTCGTCCTCGAATGTCTTTGGCATCGCCTCTCTCGCCCCTATCAAGACCCTCCCCGACACTATCCACGGAAAACTCGTGGTTGTGAAGCCGCCGAGTCTTGGCCCAGACGTGGACCATGTTGTCAACACTTTCACCAAGGGCATCGGTAAGGATAAACTTCTGTTCCTCGACGACGAGTCCTACCTGACGACCGTGTGCCTCGCCAACCTGCGTGGAGTGAGCGACTGCCACGCTGCCGTTACCTTTATCGACTCGCCCCTGACCAACATCACCGTCAAGGACAGCCAGAGTGACCACCATACCTGGCAGTATGTTATTCGCGCGGACCCGGCTCGAGACGATACACACTTCAACGCCAAGGGGCACAAGAGCGATCAGGAGAACCTCTACCTCCCTCTACAGCTCGCCATCAACAATGCTATCACCAACTCGACCGCCGTCCCAGAGGTGTTCATGTTCACGGCAGAGACGCAGGAATCGCAGGATCTCTTGCACCGCAAGAGTTCTGTCCAGCTTATCGGCCAGGTCTACGTCTTTGCCCTCTTTTCCTGCTACTTCTTCATCATATACCGTTTCACTGGCCACATCACTGCGGAGCGAGAGTCTGGCATGTCGCAGTTGGTTGATGCCATGGGTGGAGGCAGCGCAGTTGCTGCTCGTGTGCTCGGCTGGCTGATTGTCTTTGACTTGCTGTGTCTTCCCTGCTTCATTGTCTTCGGTGCTCTATATGGACACCTCATGTTTCCTACCTCAAGCCTTGGTATGATCATTGGTTGGCAGATTCTTCTTGGTTTGGCCGTCAACAGTTCTACCGTCTTTGCTGCAGCCTTCTTCACCAAGTCCCGAGTCTCGGCCATCTATGTCATGGGAGCCTTTCTACTCCTCTCAGTTGCGGCTCAGATATACAGCTTTCAGCTCCACCCCCGGCCGCAGTTTATTGGAGCTTTCCTCTTGTCCCTTTTCTTCCCCAGCTCGAACCATGTCTTCTTTACGCAGCAGATGTGCCTCTGGGAGCTCAACAGTACAAGTGCAGTACTTGATCAGATCCCTCCTGAGGACGCTGGGATCAACTCGAAGTCCTACAATGTCACACAACAGATGATGCTTGGCTTTCTCGCCATACACATCGTCGTTTACCCCATAGGAGCTATACTGGTCGAGCATTTCATGCATGGCATTGACTTCCGCAAGAGGACATTTGCTAGGAATGCTGCAGCTGTAGAAGGGGTTATCGCTGCGACCTTTGACCTCAAGAAGCGGTTCATCCCTAACTTGCTGGAGCGAATGTTTTGCTGTGGAAAGCGACGCCCTGTTACTGCAGTTGATGGAGTCAGTATTCAGGGGCATCGGGGTCAGATTCTTTGTCTTGTCGGGCCGAACGGATCTGGAAAGACGACAACTTTGCATATGATGTCTGGGTTCATAACACCAACAGAGGGATCTGTTCGACTTGATGCCCTCCCTTCGCAGATTGGCCTCTGTCCCCAGCGAAACACTCTCTGGGAAGAACTCACTGTCGCAGAGCATGTGCGACTTTGGAATCAGATTAAGGCAGGACGCGAGTCATCAACGGAACTGGACGAGCTCATCAAGGCCTGCGACTTGGATCTCAAGCGCAACAGCCTGGCTGGAACACTCAGTGGAGGCCAGAAGCGCAAGCTCCAACTTGCGTGCATGTTTGTTGGTGACTCTTCTGTGTGTCTTATCGATGAGTGCACATCTGGCTTGGATCCTCTATCGCGCCGAGTCATCTGGGAGATTCTTCTTCAGCAACGGTCCAGGCGGAGCATCATCTTCACAACGCATTTCCTCGACGAGGTTGATGTTCTTGCTGACCACATTGTCATCTTGTCCAAGGGCAAAGTGAGATGTCAGGGAGCAGCCGCAGAGCTGAAGAATCTTCATGGTGGTGGATATAGGGTTCTCGCGCCGTCTTCTGCCCCTAGACTCGACCTCCAGTATCCTACTACGATGCATCAAGATCACATCATCTACACAACCCCTGATTCTCGTTCGGCTGCTGAGCTCTGCTCGTTCTTGGACTCGAGGGGAGTTACAGATGTCTCCATCTCCGGTCCTCAGGTCGAGGATGTCTTCCTTCATGTGGCAGACGAGCCAGAGCTTGAACTCTCCAAGAGCCATGTCGCAGCTTCTGAATCCGGGTTTGAGATGACTCCTGGAGAGGTCACCAGCTTCTGGGCTCAGGTCAGGATCTTGTTCCGGAAACGATTCACTGTTCTCAGGAGGTTTTGGTGGCCATATCTTTATGTCCTCGCCCTTCCTCTCATCATCACGCCTCAGTTTAAGAATCTCCTCATAGAGTACAAGCAGCCTTCTTGCGCCACGATCAAGCCGGAGCTCAACCCCCCTCAAGCACCAACTCTCTCCTGGACACAAAATTGCGTCGACTATGGTTGCGACACTCTCGCTTTAGCTCCTCCTTCTGCGAACAAGACATTGTATAATATCGTCAAGAAGAGATTCTACGAGGTTGAGCAGGTGAATCCTGATCTTTACGAAGGGTTCCCTGTTCTCCTTAAAGACCGACAGGCGTTTATCGACTACATCGCTGAGCATAGATGGGCCGGACCTGGTGGTTTGTATATGGGATCTGGAGATGAATCTCCTGTGCTTGCTTACAGACTGAATACCTTTGGAAATCCCAGCGCTCCGATGTTGATGAGCCTGTGGAGTCAGATGACGTCCAACGTAGAGATCATCGCTTCTCAACAAGGCTTTGCTGAGACTCGCCGTGTAAGTCTGTCCCGATTCTTCTTAGATGAACATGAGCTAACTGAGGAGCAGTCCGCAAACAATATTGGTGTTGTCTACGTCGTCTTCTTCACCTTGTTGCAGACAATCTACCCTGCCGCCTTTGTTCTCTACCCAGCTATCGAAAAGGCCCGCAAGGTTCGAGCTCTCGAATATGCCAATGGAGTCCGACGAGGTCCCCTCTGGGTGGCATATGGCATGTTTGACTTTATCTTTGTCCTGGCGATATCCGCGGGTGTCACGGCCACCATAAGCACGCAGTTGACCTGGAACGGGCCAATCTGGATAATGCTGCCCATCTTGGCATTGTATGGTCTAGCGGCGATTCTCCTTGGTTATGTTATTTCTCATTTTGTTTCTGGACCGCTCAAATCTTTTCTGGCTATGGCTGGAGTTAGCGTTCTGATGTACGGCATTGCTGCTATTTCCTTTGCTGTAAGTCTCCTTGACAGTGGATGCTCATACAAGTACTGATGACAGCAGGTTGGTTCTGGATACTCTGATGCGGCACAGATGGATAAACTAACGCTTGGTATCGCATTTGGCGTGTATCTAATCTTGCCCATCGGTAACGTCTTCAGGGCGATGCTCATTGGTCTCAACGTTCTTGAGGTAGGCTGCAAAGACGGTGAACCTACGCCTCCAGCATCCATCTACGGTTATGGAGGTCCAACCCTCTATCTCGTTCTTCAGATCATCGTCCTGCTTCTCGTCATTATCTGGATCGAAGGCGATATTGCCCTGTTCCGTCGAAAAGGGGGACGATCCACCTCACCCTTTGACACAGAGAAGGACGCTCGTGCTGCTGCTAGTGATGAGGTCAAGGCAGAGGCACTCCGAGTGGAAAATTCTGATTCGGATCTTCTTCGAGCTCTTCACTTGAGCAAGACTTTTGGCTCCAACAAGGCCGTTGACGATGTCAGCTTTGGTCTACCTCAGAGCGATGTCATGGCATTGATTGGGCCAAATGGCGCTGGCAAGTCGACTCTCGTCAATTTGATTCAATCTGAACTTTCTGCAGATTCTGGAAAGGTTCTGCTTCGTGGTGAAGACGCCAGGACTCGTTCTGCGCAGAAGTATCTTGGAGGTATGAGAAACACAAACAACTGCCCTTGATCAGGCGGAATCTAACCAGTACTATAGTATGCCCGCAATACGATGCCCTCGATCTCATGAGCACTCAAGACCATCTCTCCTTTTACGCCCGTATCAAGGGCATCAAGGATGTCAAGGGCAACGTCAACCACGTCATGAAGCGACTCAACCTGACTCCCCACTCCCACACGCTTGCCTCGAAGCTCTCTGGAGGAAACAAGAGAAAGCTCAGCCTTGCTATTGCTCTGATGGGCAAGCCTCCTGTTCTCGTCCTCGATGAGCCCACATCTGCAATGGATGCCGTTGCCAAACGAGCCTTTTGGAAGATTATCCAAGAGATTACTCCTAACCGATCCTTGCTCCTCACTGTATGTACCCCCCTTGCATGTCATAGATATCCACTTAACTAACACTTCTTCACAGACACACAGCATGGAAGAAGCTGATACCTTAGCTACCCGCACTGCTATCATCTCTCGGCGCCTCCTCGCCGTCGGTACCACTCAAGCTCTGAGGAAGCGCTACAGCAACGTCTACTACGTGAGTCTGCTCCTAAAGACAGCCCCAACCTCGACCGTAAACGAGATGGAGCGTGTTCGGAGCTGGGTCCTGGCCGCGTTGCCTGGCGCCCGGCTCGAACGAGACATGCTCGGCGGTCAAGTTCGCTTCACCATCCCCGGCGCAAGTCCCGTTGCCCGGGTCATCGAGTTACTGGAGCGTTCCAAGGATGAGGTCGGAGTTGAGTACTATTCCATCGGTGGAGCCGCGCTCGAGCGCGTGTTTCTGAGCGTTGTGAGGGAGAACAACGTCCAGGAGGAGGATGGTGTTGAAAAGGGCCGTTTCTGGAGATTGCTCGGACTCAAATAGGCCTTCTTAACTCGGATCGTCTATTTTATTTCATATGTCACTTTTAAACAATCGTTCATCTGTATCTTAAACCTACATATGAGTCAAGACATGCTGATCTTAGTGAGAACTTCGGATATTGTCGTGTTTGAGACATGATTCGCATGTTGATCTGGTAACCACAATCATAAAACTAACCGCAAGAGAGACTGGACAATGTAATCAACTGTCTTGAAAGACATTATCAATTCAGTTGGGCACTTGGGGCTATTCCCTCGGCCATGACATGATGCATTGAGCATCCACATTTGTTCATCCATACATTGCCACCTCATGGCTGATAAATCGCACTATGCCGTTGATCATCCTTTCAGGTAGGTACATAAACATATCCGTCGTTGTGCCTTGTTGCACATTTCTTAGAACCCCCTTCCGTCCATCCGGCATCCATAATAGCCGGCCAAAAAGCAATCCGTGACGCCCCTTCATGGCTGTTATGAATCATTAGGTTGAAAACTGACTGTAGGCCGCCCTTGAGGTATCTTGCGTATAAACGATAAAGAAAAACAACCGGTGATGAGTAACGTTAGGCTCAGTTAACACCCGCCTGAATAAGAAACAAAAGAAATATAGTCGTGTAAATATGGCTCAGAATGGTTGAACCTGTCGTGATTTATTCTTGGTCTTAGAGAACTCCCAGCCTCTGCCTCGGCATTGGTCCCGTCTCTTCCGAGTGATAAGACTGATGCTGAGGCTGGCGAAGTCGGTTCGCAACGTGGGTATCGATAAGCAATTCCACAAGTGCTTCAGCATCTTTGTGGATGCTCGCGAGCTCAGCAGGACTGGAACCGATGCCGACCATGCTTCCGTCAACCCGGGGTGTGCGATAGGCGGCGAACACGATGCCACGGTCTGTCTTCATAGACTGTGCCGAAGAAGCTGAGTGTCGAGAGATATCGGACTCCGCTCGTGAGTACTCGCCCGTATAGAAGGCGCAGGCATACCCGCGCGCGAATTCATCGTCCCGAATCTCTGTAGGTCGGTACTCTGTCCAACCTGGAGTGCGCAAGATCTTTCCATGTGCGGAAGGGCAAATTTGGAACGGGGACTTGACGGTCTCTAGGCCGTAAGCGGCGAGAAGACGGCCAGCCATGGTCTTTTGTTGCTTTCCCGACGACAAAGGGTTGAAGGAAGTCACATCACGATCCGAGTCAGAGGTTCGAGATCGAGCGTGGCCAGGCCAGAGGTTGACAACATAGACGAAATCAAAGTTGTAGCGGTTGGCGATCCTCCTGGCTTCAAACGCGGCAGCTTCCGCAGGCTTGCTAGCGTAGGGGGGTGTTAGGGTGAGAAGAGATTGACGAGGAGACTCGACGGTTGAAGGAGCCGTCGAAGAAGTTGGGCTACCGTCCAAGTCTTCGAGGCCCTCAGGGCCTGACTCGGCAATGTCATCATCGCTCAAGTTCAGAAACTCGTGGAAGTCGGGCTCCCGCAACGTGGAGCTGCTTAGGGAGAGTCGGCTGCTTGAAGGTGCTAGGCTCGACTGGCTGGCAGTTCTTCGAAGCGATTGCTGATCCAGAGACTCAGCCAGCTGGCGACGAATGTCCTTGTAGACGGCCTTGTTGAGGAAATCAATCGACTTGGACCCTCTCAGTTGCGAGTCTGGGATTGGGCGAAGCTCTGGAGAAGTGTCCGGGGTGGGAGGTTTCCTTTGCGGGAGCGCTGGGAGCTCCTTGTTGAGAAAATGTCGAGGGCCGCGGATGTCGTCATCATCAAGGTCTGAAGAAGGGGGAGTGTCGAGTCTTAAGACATCATCACCCTTATCCAAAGATCGGGGTCGAAAACTGCGCTCGCTGGGTGCTTCGATGGACGACTTGGGCTCACAGGTCGAAAGAGTAGATGTCTCCCCACTATGGGTGGGAGGACGAGGGAACTGGTAGACATCGAAGCCATCCAGAAAGGAATCTGTTTCCGTAGGCATGAAGGTAGTTTTGAGAGGGGAGTATTGAGCCTGGGATGAGTTTGAAGATCGGGTCGGACTGTGCGCGTTGCTGAAATCCATCCGTTGAGGGGAGATGGGAGTCGGGAAAGAAGGAACTCTGCAAGCTGGCTGCTTCCTCACCTCCTCACGAGCAGCCATTCTACTCGCCTTGGGGCGGATGAAGGAAGGCGAAGGGAACTGAGGTATTGTGGGAGGTGCAACAGCTTGAGCCATAGGCCCAACTTGATCAGCTGAAGCAGTCGGCGTCTTCTTCTTGGCGAAGAATCGCTCAAGGCGGTCGAAACCGTTAGCCATATTGGGCTGTGTTCAATGAATTAGAAAGAGGAGGTTGCGCAGAGTGCCTGGGTGAGATAGCGTTAGCGAGTTGAATGAAAGCCGAGGGTGGCCTCGTGCTTGGAGGTACACGAAGAAAAGGCTTTGCATTGAAACGTACCAGTGAGAGGTGATTGAGTGTTGTGAGCGGTGGGAGGAAGAAGTTCAAGGTGAGATGTAAGTGAATGCCGTTTGAAGTGAATCAGAGCCACTCGCGGTGGAAATTTGGTGTTTGGCGAGACCAAGGCAGAACAGTCGAGACTGGAATTTAAATGAAATGACACCAGATATCTCAGAGTTGGGAGTGGCTGTATCAAACAGCAGTGATAGAAATGTGCCAGACAGAGCAGTTCATCACCACGATGGCGTCGAGGAGGGATGCGCCTGATTCCTGAGGAGATGTTGAGTTGTTCGTTGGAAGATACCACAATGGGTGGCCTCGAGGGGCGCCCTTCGAAGATGCCCAGGTCTGCTCCTTTGGGTAGTATCTCGCGGGTACGTCGTTGTTGTGTTGCTCTGCGCTTGCCTCTTCCGCGCCGTGTGGTGTAAATGCCTTGAGCCCTATGCTCTCTGTTGTGTGCGAAGTCGTGCTTACAGTTCGCTTTGCGACCGATATAGAGGTTCAGATGCTAAGTTGAAAGTGAGAAAGGGAGTGAAGTGTATGTGTGCGAGGTGTGAAAGCAGAGGAATGGAGGATGAGAAGTGAGAGTTGGTTGCACGGCAGGCACAATGAAGGCGAGTAATGCGAGGGAAGGAAAGTTGGTGTTTGGTTGCACGGGGCAGGAGCTGCTCAGATCGGGAGGCGTTCTGT
Organism: Fusarium sp. AF-6; assembly: GCA_003947015.1. NCBI lineage: Eukaryota > Fungi > Ascomycota > Sordariomycetes > Hypocreales > Nectriaceae > Fusarium > Fusarium sp. AF-6. The sequence goes on from NKCJ01000492.1 coordinate 20,350, forward strand.
CACTGTTAGGCAGGTGCCACTGCCACTGCAACTGCCGATGTCAAGCAACTTGAGAGCTGAAAACTCGGAAGGAGCAACAAGGAACAATGTATGCTCTACTGGCCAGAATCCTTCTCTCTTTTTCTCATCATTCATCATCCTCAAACATGCTGGGGCTCAAGGGAGACTTTAAGCATCGCCCAGCAAGGAATGCCCACCTCCCAGCGCCGAGACGTTGGAGGAGGATCAGTGGCTTACTGCGGGAGCAGGGATAACGGTGCCCTAGTAAGTCCCACTTGGCACGGGCTTAGCACGCCCAGAGCTAACGCCCTCACTCCCTCCACTCCTCTGAATGGATGCAGCTGGAGGCTCACTCCCTTGATCACCTCCTCCCTGGAAACGCTAACACCCCCAGCACCCTCCACGGTACCCTGGCGAGTCTAGCCAACCCTGGATCCCCACGATGCGTCACAGCCAGCTGGGCACATTGATTTGGATGTCTTTCTTTCTTTTGCTTCTGGGGAGAGGGAGAGACAGCAACAGCGAGACATGCGCAAGAGACATGCAAGCATCCCAGTGCCATGCCGGATACCCTCACGCCAGCTACCTACCTAAATAGCTTCCGGACTTTACATGCATCTCTGTGTCAGTGGCCAGGTGAGGAAGCTGATGGAACCTTGCTCGTACATGAGTAAACAAGACAACAGCCGACAAGTAGGTATTCTGTCTCCTCTTTGGGGGAGGAGATGAGAGGGGGGATGTGCGGCGCGTTAGAAAGTCAGCTCTTGTCAGGTCAAGACACGGTTTGCGCGCTGATGCTCGTCTTTGTTTCCCTCTAACCCTGGTCCCTTCTTGACCCTTGTCCCCTCTCTATTCCTCCCTCTACAAAGCTAACCATGTGCGCAGCGAACAAGACGACCACTCATCGAGCCATTCATCTCGTTGATCGGGTCCAAATGCATCACTTCTCGGATCCTACTACTCCGTATGGGGATCTGATATCACAGGCGGCGCCCAGCTAGCTACCCAACTATCGTTCCTTTCGATGCAGGGAGTACGGCTCACTGACCCCTCCCTAAAGCGGCCAGCCCGTGGCTTGTTTTCTCCCCACGATTCCCCCCCTAGCTACCGGCGGATGGCTTGCTTTTTGCATCCGTTACACCATCTCGGCTCGTGGCTGTGGTAGCTGGAGTGGGCGTTCGGGATGGGCTGGCCTTCGGAATACCCGTTAGCAAAAGGTTGGGTCGTCCTGTTAGCCTGGCTGTGCCATGATTCGATTCATTCGCGACCAATTGTCACTCGCATGCCTGTGTTCAGGTTGCAACCTACCAAACATTCCGATTGAAGAGAGCAGCGTGTCGACTTGACCATCAGAATCTAACTTTCATTGACAACCTATTCAACTACCATTATTACTCGTAACTTCTCAATGGGCCATCCTTTGAGAAGCTTGTGGCGACCCTTTGGCCCCAAACATCAACTGAAGCCGCAACTCAAGAAGGCCGGCCCGTTTCTCATGTCTTCGATTGCTCTCGAGACCTCCGAGATTGCTAGAAAGACCACGGCTGTCGTGTCCAGGGAAAAAGCAATCCCGACGCGTGCGACGACGAACCTTTCGGGGCTCTGTACCCGTAGGTTGGTTCCTTTTCCCTTCTTGATTCCCTAGTGTCTGCTTTTGGCGGCGCCGGGTGCGGCTCTGGGGCCCTTGCCAGGCCATGGCGACCCTGGACGAGTGACTTCTCGGTCCTTGCTTGCTATCACTCACCTCTCTCAAACAAGAGGCGTTGCTGGCGAGACATTGCTATTAATGACGGCGAAGGCCCTCGGTATCACCTAACTCAGCAGCTCCACCACAAGGAGGCAGTGAGAAGTCGCCAATATTTAGAATTCAACCGCGTTAGAAACCCCATAATACAGGACCTTGAGAGAGATATCTGGCCTCTGATGGTTGTGCCAAAGGCCAAGTGGATTGAGCCAGGATCCGAAATTCAGCGGTGCGCCTTGCAACAGGCGCCGGCTCTCAAGGCCCCCACTCGAACTGCGAGAGAGCTGTCATTTTCGACATGCACCTGGCATTGCAAACTTTGATCAAATTGATCTGGGCATGCTGGAATACGGTGGTCTTGCTCCTTGGTTTTTTTTTTTTTTTGTTTGTGATGGGGCTTCCAGCTTTGACCTCGTGTCGGAACATACCAGTCACAACGTCGAGTCCATGAAATCAGGGACTTTGCACCTCGTGCTAGACAAGCAGCCGCGTTCATGCAGCCAAGAGGATGATGGGGATGGCCATGATTTGCTGGTTCGTCACGCCAAACTCCTCTTTGCCTCATTCAACCCGGCCGTCCCAGCGTCCCGGGCGCACAGGCACTACCCGAAGCTCTAGCTACAGTCCCTACTGTACGGTGTACTCACGGCCAGATGGCGGCCTACTTGCCACTATCTCCTGCGAACCGTCACGTATCGAAGCGCCATGATCGCGCACACACCTTCGGCCCGTGTCTCAAGGATAACTTCTAGTATTATCCGATGGCGACTTGAGGGAGCGTCCCGGCAGATATGTGGCCTGGGGAGGGCGGCCTGTCAAACTGGGTTCGGCGAACTTGGTATCAAAAAGACTACAAGTGAGAAGCTCGACGCATCCAGTCCCAACACTCTCCAATGGCTGCAGCTACAGTCAAGCCGAATATTGCCCGGTATCAATCTCGGCGATGACAGCACAGTCCTTGTTCTGGATGTTATACGAGCACGACTCCCGAAAACAAGACAAACTGGCTATTGTCTGATTACCTCTTGCTCTTCCCGACTCTCCTGTTGTACGTTTCATGGTACGGATATCCGATGCTGAAATGGGTTGAAACACGGGTCCGAGTCAGTGGAACTGATGGGCCAATGAGCCCGAGACGACTCCCGCCTCGCTGATGTCATGAATAGGTAGTTGCTGTACCGCAGCGAGAGGGTTCACAGTCCGTGGCCCGTGGGTTGGTGCTTACGCGCAAAAGCACCTTCTCTCCTCCAGCACGACTCGCGGTGTGTTGGCCAACATGGGGATGGGATGAATGTGGGCTTTCCGTAACAAGTTCCTTGAGCCCCGGTCTCTTCCCTCCACTAGACCCTTGGAGGGTGGGGAGCATATTGCTTCTTTTGTCCCTCTCATCTCTATTCATTGGCTCCCCTCGGTGGCAGAGTGCATGGGGCTCCCCCGCTCGCCCGCTGCTCACCTTGACCTAGGCCCAGGCATTTTCCCTCTCGAGTTGCGCGGGCATCACTATCCATCCATGCCTCTTCCCGTCTACTGGCCTCCAGACTCTATATTGCAGCCGCCGACATAACGAGATTTGTGTAGGTCTTCTCAGCTCATGATGCAGGAAGGAATGCAGAAGTCGTGAGTTTTACTCCTGGCAGCATGCTCCGAGTCTCTCCCCCAAGGCTATCGGTACGCAGGGGATGGAGAGTCATTAGCCGATGAGTTGACTAGGGCTTTTTTCATTTTCGGCTGAAAAGGGCACATTTCTCGAGCCAAGGTGCTGTTGGTCTCTGGCGGCAAGGTTCACTTCACACGTTTCTCTGTCAGATCCGCAGTCAGATCTCACATAACATCTAGCTTGCCTTCTGTCTCTTTCCAGGCTTTTGAAAGTTAGACCTGATCAATCAGGGATCTCGGATGATGGGCGAGAAGTTGGTGGCCCCACCGATGACATCTCGTGTCGGATCGTTTACTGACAGAATTCCCCCTTGCTTTTTTGGTCGTACGAGCACTGAATCGCTCACACGCACAAGAAGAAGAAAAGAAAAGAAAATACGCCCTCCAGCTGTGAAAGGAAATACTCAGTGTCTCACTCCAGGAGCTGCTGCTTACGCATTACTCGGCCACGAGTGGCGACAGGGAAGGGGAAACACGATATGCACAGCATCCATCTGAGTGGCCATCTTGTTCCCTTTTGGGTCTTCCCTACCTTTGATCTTGACTAGTTCCGCCCACCAGGGAAGGGCCTTTGCCGAGTGGTGTCGGGCTTATTGACGCAACAACATCTCGAGCAGTCAAATCGAGTTTTCATGTCACATTCGGACTGGGGAACTGGTTGTATTTGGGCATTGTTGAGCAGCCACCACCAGCCATGATACTACACTGGCTGTTACCCTTGACCAACCGACATTGCAATATCTTCCTCCTCTGCCTCGAGACCCATCAGTGGCTTCGGTTACCTTCCCCTTGGCAGAATGAGAATACTACTATCCTCGCCGACCTGACGCCTTGTTACACCAAGGATGCGCCCCTTGGAACCTGACATCTCCTCCCGGTTGACAAACCCATCCAGAGGCTCGCCGCTGCCTGCCGTGGGACCTGAGCACAAGACATAGCAAACGTCATCTCCCCATGCTTTCCACGAGAATGTTCAGTTGCGGGTGGCAGGGAGATAAGCGCAGTTAATGCCCTCATGGCCAACACAGCAAGCCGAGCCGAGATACTGGCTTCACTGGGTCAAAGGGGAGCTGCCATCTGCGAACAGACGCATCTACTGACCCAGCTGTCGGTACCGGCCGTTCTTGACATGTCGCAGAGGGACGATGGGCGCGAAAAGGACTCGGTGCTGCATACGGAACACTTTGTTGGGTTGGCCGCTGCTGGTGAGATTTTCAACAACAAGGGCTTGTCCTGTGACTGAGGGAAGACTGACCGAGAGGAGACAGAGACAGGATCAGTCTCGACATCTCTCACCTTGAGGCTGCGTCACATCGAGCCTGCCACTTTGTGTTCACCTTCAAACAAACCAGTTTTGGCCGTTCTTACGGAAACCCGCAGGAGTGACACTATCCTGGCAACCGCTTTCAGCTCTGTCTTGGTGAAAACTGCTACTTCGTTCGCTCTCTGGCGTGCCTCATTGGTGGTCTTGTGTCTGACGGGCACGACGGGGGTTGTCTGCAACTCAAAGACATTGTGCTGGATCTTGCGACAGGCTTCCCCATCAGCATGAGGGCGATCAACATCCGGACGGGCACTGAATCGATCACAGGTCAGAGGGTATGATCGGATCGAGGACCCAAGATCTGGCCTGGCCTCGGGAGCGAGTTGACCCTTGTCAGCGCAGCGCAGCTGCATACGAAGCGGAGAGTGCCAGACACGGTCAAGATATATCAGATTTGGGAACGTCACAGACTGCATTGGGCAGGGCGAAGTGCAGGAGGGGAGGGGATCTGGTTGGAGGAACCAAGAGGTGGTTTCTGTCGAGGTGAGCGTCCATGTGTTCAGATTCTCCTCGTGGGAAAAAAAAAATCTCATCTGCAGATGATCCAGTGTGTCTCGTCAACGGCAGCAGGGAGCAGGGAGCACGCAGGACGGAAGTTGATATCTGCATGAAGCTCAACAAGTCTCGCCCTTATTCAGAGACAGATGGTTTGCCGGCTCTCCCCTTGCCTCATGCACATGCTTCCAGGATTGTCGACGGCTGTCGGACGTATAGTATCTTGTTCAGTCTTGATCCCTCGCATAGGCAGGGCAGGGCAATCATCCTCGCCTGGACCCAACAATCTCCACCGTCGACGGCCACGACCAGCCCCCGTTGATTGCTTGCACGCCACGCGCCAAGCCAGCCGCCGTTGGCCACGCGGTATGAACCACGCGAGGCGGAGGCAGCAACGGCAACTGCCACGCCCTTGACATGCCCATGCTTGCTACTGTATGCGCTGCGCTGCCCTGCGCATGGCCACGCGGAGTGTATGTATGGGCATCCGTAGTGTGGCCTCGTCTTGTTCTCTCTCTCCGCCATCAGGTTGATTAGGATACGCAATGCCTCGCATACAAGGTGCAGGTCCTTGTCTCTTCTTGTTGTCGCGCAGCGGGACGGTAGTTGAGACGACTGGTCTGCAGCAAGACCGCCGCAGGAACCCGAAGCGCCACTGATGGTCTCTGCAGTTTCTTCTGCAGAGGCATACTCTGTACGCATCATGCCGTATTTGACGGCTCATCTGCCATTCCAACTGGCCTACTCTTCTGCAAGAGTTGCGGTTTTTTCTCTCGAGGTTTTTTTTTCTCTTACATGGGGGCCCCGTGGGTCTCGTCTCGCTCGCATTGAGGCCAAGCCAAGGGCTGGCTGGTTAGCTTACCGTATCTGCATGCCAACCAACGTCTTTCTTCAAGCCCTACGATGGGCTTATGAGCACAGAATCGCATCGAGTGTAAATGCCGATGACATTTTCGTCGATGGATGGAGCCGTTGGAAAGCCTCTTTGTTCCCTTTTGGCACACCCAGTCATGTTGCGAGCAGTCCAGGACTTGCGAGCCAAGTCGTGCATGTCATAGGGCTTTGCTGATCTTCAAGGATGCCCCCGTTTGGCTCGTTTCTGATTTCTCCCAGGTACCGCCCTTTCCGAGCGAGGAATCTTCTACAACACGGCATAGGTTGATGATGTGAAGAAAGCCAAGCGTACCGGTCCATCTGCCGAGCCTTGTCGCGTGAAAATGGTGTCGAGAAGCCCGATGGACCGAGTTTCGCCAGACGGCGTCGTCTAACCATGTGCCAACAGAGAGAGTTGGTTGCTTGCTATCTCTTTGTTTGTTGGTCAGCTGCCACCATTCTTCGTCACGTCACATCACATCAAAGAGCAAGCCGTTGAGCCTTGGACAAATTGAGGATAGCCTATGACATGTTTGCTTATCGTTTCTTTGTAGCTCCTTTATGTGTGTGTCTAGAGTCTTGACGAGTCTGCCGCCTCATCTTCTTCCCCAAATATGTTGAGGAATGCAACGTGCACCTCTTCAGTCAGGTCACTGGCCTGGAGACTCCGGCCCTTCTTAGCGAATGCTAGGCGAGAACTCTCCTATTGATGGTGAGCATGTGTTTCTTCAATGCGGTACTGACAGATGCATCCAATTCAGGAGCCCATCACATCACTCTCACAACAAAGAAAAGGAGATCAACCTACTCTTGTGATGGCAGCACCACCAAAAGCTGCCAGCCCAACCAGTTCATGCTCGCCCAGAGCATTCTGGCCTACGTCCCAAAGACGGTCGAGATAGGCTTTCCTCCACCCCAAGAAGGTTGCAATGGATCCTGTCAGGGTATCTCCCTGTCCACCACTTCTCTTCCTACCACCCTGGAGATCGACCGTAAGGGTTGTCTCGCCGTTAGAGATGTAGTCCTTGGCGCCCTTTTGAATAACTGTTACGCCCTCGAGCGTCTTGGCTAGAGCCTCGACCCGCGCCGTCTCGCTCGCATCCTCACCGACGTCGACCTTGAGCGCCTCGCACAGCTTGGCAAACTCGACGACGTTGGGCGTCAGCACCGCGCCGTTGTAACCTCTCACCAGGCCTGGATCCTTCTGCACCAGTATCAGAGCATCGGCATCCAGCACGACGGGTGTACCTCGATTGCGCGCCGCGCGGATGACGCGTGCTACGGTAGCATGCATCAATGGATCGCGGCCGAGGCCGGGCCCGACGACGAGGACGTGCAGCCGCGGGAGCAGGTCGATGATCTGCGCCGAGATGTGCTCTGGATCAGAGTCTGGGTCCTTGGATGTGTCCCGGGTCGTCGGATCTTGGTTCAGGTTCGGAGCCGGGCTCTGACGCATCAGAGGATGGACCATGAGGTTCGGCGAGTATGACTTGATGACGGTCGCTGCGGCGGGCGTGCAGATAACGTGGGACTGCGATGAACATTGGTTAGCCAAGTTGTAGATACCAGAGTCGAAGACCTGCTACTCGCCATATCGCATCCTAGCCTTGCGCTCGCCATTGCTGAAAAGTACGGCGCGCCTGTGTAATTCTCGCTACCTCCTATGACGGCCACTCGGCCCAGCTGGCCTACTCAGGTCAGTCAGTCCACGCCGGCTAGCAGCCGTGAAGGAACGAACCCTTGTGGAATGATTCCAGCATCGGCGGGATGATGCGCCGCACCTTGTCCAGGACATTTTTCGTAGCGGCAGACATGTTGAGGTCCTCGGTAGACATTGCAGGATCTAGAAGTCGGTGATTTTGTATGTTGGAGAGAGGTCAAGTTGGAGTCGTTCGTTACGAAGGTGGGGGGGGGAAAGAGATCCAATTGGGATATGGTTGCAGTCGGGATCAGAAGATGAGCGCAATTAAGACTTGCAAGACAATCAATTAATGCTTTCTCTGAGAAATGAGCAGGTTGATCATGTTTCGAGATCAATTGATACTGTTCCTCTTTTTAATCATCTGATAATTCATGATGTCATTGTTGCGAGAGCTTCACTAAGCTCCGGCTCTGGTGCAGGTTAGGAGCTAAACCAAGCTAATAGTAAAACGGCAGAGCACATCGAACTGCTCTTGGGCTATGAATTTAGAATGAATAGACTTGTCTAAGAAGGTGTCAGCCAGTATGTCACATATTCATAAGATTCATCGCGTCTTCATACCATCATCCTGAAAACACTGCCGGTGGGGTGGGGCGGTCCTTTATACACATCTGACCCTTTCCACGAAAGGCTAGGGGTGTATATGTGGTAGCGCGGTG